>JAUTYZ010056250.1:0-12187 GCA_032273725.1 Panulirus interruptus | reverse complement strand
ACCCTTGAGTTGCCGATGGCCACACAATAATCATGTGACGCAGCAGCTTGCCGAGTATTGCGTGATCTAGCTAGTGGAAATTTAATGGTTGAGGACAGTATGTGGTGTAAGTGGTTTTATCAAGTAAGTATATGATACACCATTTGGAAGAAGCAATCATATTATGCTCAAGTTTGAATATATGGTTAAAGAGAACATTAAGAGAGAAGGGTGAGACAGGAAATAAAGAGGAGACATAATCGCAGAAGCTGCACATACCTCAATAATTTGTTTGGTAACGTATATTGGGAATTGGGGTTCAGTAGCCAAGAGCCAGGGCTTTGTAGTGAAAGGTTCTATGAAATTTACAAAAAGGAATAGAAGCATGGGTATCTCAGTCCTCAAATACAGATGGAATGGTAAGAAAGAGGAAGGAATGGATTAATAAAAGATGTCATAAAGCAAAGGAGTTTTGAGATGTGCAGTGGCAAAGATATGGACAGTACTCCCCAGCCAGCACTTGCAAGGCATAAGAGAGCATGGAGTGTGTATATAAGAATAAGAAAGGAGGAACAAAGAAAACTTTGAAAAGAATATTTTTGATAAGGCTGGTGAAAATCCAAAACTTTTCCATAAATTCATCAGGAATC
Source organism: Panulirus interruptus (assembly GCA_032273725.1). Classification (NCBI taxonomy): domain Eukaryota; kingdom Metazoa; phylum Arthropoda; class Malacostraca; order Decapoda; family Palinuridae; genus Panulirus; species Panulirus interruptus. The sequence goes on along the minus strand of JAUTYZ010056250.1, from coordinate 11,558 downwards.
CTTTGTCAATTAAGGAGCAGCTAATCAGGCTGTGGGATTGAAAGGGAAAAACTGTAGAGGCTGATGCAAGGATATGTCAGGAACTGAATTACAAATTCAAAAGTGTTTACACAGTGGAAGATATTATAGCCGGTGAGATGGAATGGGAAGGAGGTTTTAGAATCTTTGAGATATCTAGAAGAGTCATGAACAGAATACTATAAAGACTTGATCCATATGTGGCTCATGAACATAATGAAATTTTACCATATATGCTAAAGATGTATGCTGATACGCTAGATAACCCACTTGAATTAGCATTCAAGATGTCACTGGAGAAAGGTAAAATGCCAAAGGAGTGAATAAGGGCAAACATCACAACTGTATACATGAAAGGAAACCAGGAACAGTCATTGAACAACAGACTGGTCTAACAAGTGAGTGTGGTGTGTAGGGTTCAGGAAAATATTGTTAGAAAACAAGTGGATGACTTTCTGTGGAGAAAAAAATTTCTAAATGAAAGATAGTATGGCTTTAGGGAATGGAGGTCATGTGTAACTAACTTCTTAGAGTTCTTCGAAAGAATCACCTCAGTCCTAGACAAAAGGGAAGGCTGGGTGTATTGTGTATATCTGGACTGTCAGAAAGCATTTGACACTGTACCACATGGGAGGCTGATTAAGAAGCTGGATCACTAGGTTGGAATAAGGGGGGAAACTCCTATGATGGATAGAAGATTATCTCAGTAGGATGGAACAAAGGATGCATTTTAGAGGAGCCTTTTCCAAATGGTTTTGAGGTGACCAACAGAGTGCCACAGGATTCGGTTCTGGAACTATTGCACTTCTTGATTGATATTAATGACTTGCCTGAAGTTATGGAATCCTACCTGAATATGTCTGCAGATGATGCAAAAGTCATGAGGGAATTGAAAAGCAAGAAGGATTGCATCAGCCTACAAGGGGACCGAAACAGACTCCATAATTAGTCTGAAACATGTATCTATCTATCTATCTATATCTTTGATGCCCATTCCCTTTGGGAACTCCCTGAAGGGGATGGCCACAGCAAAAGGGTCTCCATGACTGTTGAACTCTAGTGCCGCTTCTTAGTCTTTAGTGCCTCACCCTTACCAGGCCGCTGGCAGAGGGCAACTCTAGCCCAGTGTTTTCAGAGGCTCCTACGTGATGTTCCTTCCAACTACTTATACCTAATGTTTCCACCTAATTTTCCTGATTAATGTTCCAAACCAATACTTCTACCTATTGCTTCCAGCTAAAGCTCCTACCTACTACTTCTACTTAATGCAAAGCACTCACTGCAGGAAAATCTTGAGTTGCAAAGAATGAGTTGTGTAAGTTAAGTGTTGTCATGTGTCATGTTTGACGAGGAGATTTTGTATATTTGTGGACAGAATGCCAGCAGTCCACGTGTAGGTGAAGCAGAAAGAAAAGGCAGCTACCTGTGTCAAAGGAGTGCAACTTGACAACCACTGAGGTGCTGGCTCAGTGCGCAGTCGGCACTAACCCCAATACCAAGGCGGTTAGTACCGGTAATATACCTCCAGATGGTCTGTGGCTGCCTACCAACTACTGAAACATAACTTATGAAATTCAACCCAAAAAAATGTAAAGTAATGAGGATAGGACAAAGTGAAAGATGGCCTCAATATGATTATTACCTAGTAGGAAATAAGTTTCAGGATTCTTTGTGTGAGGAGGACTTGGGAGTAAACATCATCCTTAACTTGTCACTAGAGTCCCATATTAGGGAGACAAAACTAGCTGCTGGCGAATATCAGAATAGCTTTCTAGTGTTTGAATAAGGAAATATTTAGCAAGTTAATTAAATCCTACATAAGGCCAAAACCATAATATGCTTCTAAGGTTTAGTGACCACACCTCAAGAAGAGCAAAGTCCTCATAAAGTCCAGAGGAGAACAACAAAGATGATACCAGAATTAAGAGAGCTAAGTTACAGGGAAAGTCTGAATACTGTAAATTTATCCACCTTGGAAAATAGAAGATTGAGGGGTGACCTGATCACAACATTTAAGTTTTTAAATTGAGATCGATGATTCTTTTAGAGATGTGGGGATAGAGCAACCAGAGTACATAACTTGAAATTGAAAAACTTGAATAGGGACATAAAGAAATGCTTTTATTAGAACAGTAGATGAATAAAACAGAATAACTGAAGGCATGGTTAATGCAGACAGCATACTCCCTCCTCATGCAGTATAAGTAGATAATTACAAATAGGTAAGTACAGTATGGCCCTCCTTCACTGTCGCCGAGTCTTAGAGCACAACCCACCTCAAACTAATTATGTCCCTCAACAGTGTCCTCCCAGGTATTCCTTCTGACACTCCATTACAAGCCTTGTTTTGTGAAAATGTCTTTTTCTCTTTCTTTATGGTGTTAAACATAGTGCCCTGCCTTGTTAAAAGGGTCTCCATTTTATCCAGTTATCTTTATGGAGGGACATTGACATAAGAGCTTTCAACAACTTGAGAGCATCATCGTCTTTCTTGCTATGGGGATAAGGGTTATTAATTACTTTAAAGGAAACCTTGTTTAGGTTCTTGGGTGAGACAGATCACCTCAGTTGACTACTGTGGATATGGTCAGCTTTTAACTTTAAGCTAAGAATGATGTGAGATATAGTGTCAGACATATTGAACATGAAACAGCAGATATTTTGAATGGTACCACCTTAGCACAGTGGTAATAGTTTGCATCTAGAACTCATCATACTCGGGGTTTGAATCTGGGGTGTGGTAGGGGTATTTGAGTATTCTTCGCAGTTGGTTAAAGTATAGCTGGTCGCTCTGTCCTTTGAAGACCCTGGAGTAATAGAATCCTTTTAGATTCTATGGATCATTTTGCTTAGGAAAAGTCTTGCACGTTACTTTGGTTTACCCTTATTCTATCATGGATTATCAGAGGTATTAAAAGTCCCTTGTTGTACAAGTCTCTCAGCCCAGTTGCCAAGTCTTCAAGGCTTCTTTCTGGGGCAAAGTTTATCAGTTTTTATGGACTTTTTTCCAGTTCTCAAGGAGAATACTGAGAAACTTATCTTATCCTCCATCCAGTTTCTTCTTCTAAGAGCAACAGGGAACAATACATCCAACATATCTCGAGGTATATGTTTCATTTATCCTCCTTCCTGGCAGCTCTCAAGATTGGATCAATCTAAGTTTATGAAGCCATGTTCACAAGAGAGCTCTCAAATGATGAGATTTTGTCTGCTGGTTGCAGGAATATTTGCTTCCCTTTTACAATTGCAGGTACCTCTTTTGAGTTACTGGCCTGCTACTCCATTGGGAATGTAGAAGTGAAACCATTTGCTTCCATAGGAAATAAGGAACTGACAATATGGTGGATTCCTTTCCCTTTTATACCTCTCTCCTTGCTCAAGAGGCATTGGAGTTCAACTGTGGTAGTCATCTCCATGACTGTCTTCACGTTAAAACAATCTATGTTGCTGGCCAAGAGCTGAATTTCTTTTTGTTCTGGCAGTTATGGCCAGAAGACCACATAAGTATGATTTTTAATGATTTCTAACAAGGTCAGGGGTCACACCTTCTCCTCTCTTTTCATTGACTACATCAGCACCATGATCTGGAGGAGAGTCATCAGACCAGCAACAGGGTCGATGTACATATTCATGTTATTTCACCCAGTAAAATAAGATTAATTCCAGAAAAGGATTGTCCTTTAACTGTCAGGTCTTAAGTAGTTTCATTGCAACTAAGATGGTTTGGGATGACCACTATTCGGGAGGAAAACAAGTTCTGACACATACCTTGATGGTAAATTTTGATGTACAGAACATAAACTGACATGCATATGTTTTCTTCAGGTTAAGAAAGTATCTGTGCTTCAAGATGAGATAGAAGACTTGCCAGTTGCAGCAGTGCCTTCTAGACTAAGCTGTGTTTCAATGGTTTTCAGTGGCATGGTAAAACCATCATTTTATTCCTTTAATTTCTCGATTGTATGACTTATTTACTTATTTAATGCCTGAGACATAAAGTGAAATCTTGATAAGTCAGACTAAGGTAGCATGAAATTTTGCTTTTGTTGAAATCAACTATTTCTGCTGACAGAATGACAAAAGCCTTGATAAGTCATAACTCTCGACTGATCAGTCCAGTTGAGTCAAGCTTTTGTTTGGTGCTGACAAGAAAAATAATCCTGAAATCCATCACAAAAGTGGTGCAGACCCCTTGTCTTTGATGCTCAAATCCACAGCTTGCCAAACATTTTTTTTTGGGCTTTCAGAAGCAGCATGTGCTTGTCAAAATCCTATAATGATTTACCTGGAGGCGTGCACAAATTAGACATTCCTGATGTTTCAGGTAGTCATCAACTATGACACTTATGGAAGTAACTGGAGATGTCAGTCCTTCCCTTGAACAAAACCAGTGTCTGGGTTGGAGGTAGATTGTGGTCCAGACTGGACTAACCTGAGCACCACCAACTGGTGACCAGTCACCCTCTGAAAGTATCAAGATCATTGCCCAAATTCAAGTCCATTTAGGCCACATGTTGTAACAGTGAGTCCAAGCCAATAAGGGTGACTTGGACTATCTTGAAGTTCTTCTTAACTCAAATTTCAAGGAAGTTCTCCTAAGATTTGAGTGTAGCACAGTGCACTTGATCTTCTAAGCATGGAGTTTTCTCTTGCACCAGACAGTCACATTATACCAGCACAGACACTCATGAAGTTGGGTCTTTTGTTAGATACATCTCATTTTCAAGTTGATCTGCTCACAGACAAAACTCTCGCTCCCTTTCCTGAAAGCTTACTTTGTCAGTGCTCTCGTACAAACCTCAAGTCAATTTGCGAGGACCATGATAAGATTCACTTTTATCTTTTGTGTATTCAGACCGCTTGAAAAGAGCTTGTTGTACCAAATTATTCCTTGAGTGCCCATCAGATCACCAAGGAAAGATTACCTGTTAATCAAGAACAACACTACATTGACCCAAAGGCTTCCTGTCCAGGAAAAGAGCCATTATCTTTTGAGGATGACCATGAATTGAAGGAGATACTCCCACTTGTGCTAGGTCTTGATCTTATGGTGTAAGTTGAACACTAACAAGTGCTTGCATTCAGTGGGAGGACACTCTTTCCAGGTCTAAATCTTGTCCTTCACATGCAACCTTAGGACAAGCAGTGTTGAAGTTTATCCCTATTCTCAGATATTACCTAGTTAGACCTCTTTAGTTTGATGCTTTCTTCCCTGTGTGTACAGTAGTTCTTCAATGAAGGACCCTGAGCCCATGATACAAACACCTACTCTGTTGAATAGAACCAGTTAAATGATGTTTCCCTGTTCCCTATGATAAACTTACTTTAAAAATTTCTTCAGAAGCTGTATCTTTTCATGGTTCAGTGACTGATAGCATCATTTTTAGAGGGCTCAGATTTGGTTTGCCATCTTCTACCATTGCCCAAATTCAGTACCAAATCTATTTCATCTACTCTCATACCTAATTGCCATGACAGTCCAAGGTTTTACAAAGTAGCATGAAAAATCCAGGGATCAGAAATCCAGAATATTTTGGCAAGATTTTGACAAGATATGTTTTTTATTCTATACATTATTTTTATCATAACTATTCAGTTTTCAAATATTGTTACACTGTCCATGTACGTAGTACGAGAAAAACAGCACAAGAGAAGTACACTGTTGTATTGCTGACACAAACTTACCTGATGTAGAGGAAGTTAGACTTTTTAAATGTATTTTTTTATTTACACTCTGAAATCTGGAAAAATGAACTTTCCAACAGTGTCCAGTTCCCAGGAATTATGGATTTTTGATGTTTTATCATTAAAAGTCAGGAGATTGTTTTCTCTCTTACTAATGCCAGTTTGGAGGAATCATTGAAATCATTACCAAACACCTCATTCACTGCATCAGACTTTACACAGCCCACCAATGGGAAAGGAAGTCTTTCCAAGATTTGGTTGAAACCACCCAGATATCACCACCTGAGAGGGCCTTTGCTTTTGCTTTATGACTTGTTTGTTTCAGGACTAGGGTAAAGCATCTCTACCATAGCTTTGTACAAATCTGGATTTTAGTAGGCCCACAACAACAGATATGATGCTCTTTTTTCTTTCAAGTACTCTGAGCTCCAACTTTATAAGTCTACTTTGTCCTTGAAGAAGGTTTTAGATTTTGTGCAGTTTGTTACATTCCTATTCTGGAAAACTTATTCTATCCTCAGGTTTTTTTAGAGTGGGTGAGAGTCTTGCCATCCTATCACAAGAGCCTCTATTTTATTTAAGATGTGGATTGTATGAAGGTCTGACTTTACCCCAAACTTGTAGCATAGATTAAAACAGCCAATTATTCTAACAAAGATTTTTTTTCATATGCAAGGAGGAAAACATACAGCACAATATCTATCTGTTAAGTGTTTTGTTGACTACATTTAATTATTTAGTGTATCTCTTCATCTATCCTACCTTCAGGCTATCCCTTTCAGTATGGGACATAACTACTTATATAAAACACCTTTTCCATAATTAAACCTTAACCTGCCTCAAATGCATTTACCCACACTGTCAGAAAGGTGGCTGCCACTTAACCTTTTCTGAAGATTCTCTTGGTGTAGGACATTGTCATGAAGGACTTTGGAGCTCTCTTTGCACCTGTGTCCATGATCTGCTAAAGAATCCATCTGTGGAACTTCGGGGTCTACCAGGCACATCCACCAAATCTACCACTCAACACTTTTTCCCAGAAAGTATTAGAGTTATCCATCATCCTCCATTGGCTATGCTGTCACTTTCCTTGCTAATTGGCTAGCTAGTGGACAAGCTTTCCTTTTCCTTACCACCCCTCCTTCTCCTCTTTTACTCATACTTATTGAAGTGTGATTTGCATTTTGCAGAAAGGAATTGTTGTATATGTTTGAGCTCATGGTATCATTCTTTTTCCTTAAAAGGAGAAAGTAGTGAGCAGAATAGTATGGGATACTGCTGTATAATCACCAAAGAGAGCAGGGCTGTCTCATTTCACTTGCTCACTGGCTTTCTCTGAAGGAAGAAATAGCTTTTCATGAAATCAAAGCTTGTTTGTTTGATGTACATGCAACAATAAAATGCATATCTATCGTCTGGCATCACACATGACAAGCAATAAGCTTAAGTTGTATATTTCATCATATATTCATCTTGTACTCTCTTAACGGATACTCAGGAATAATTTTCATTTTTGTTTTTAAGGGCTCGACCAATCATAGACATACAGACGCAAATTCAGTCTTATGGTCAGCTTCAAAATATTGATCCTAGCAAGAAAGGCTGTACAGAAGATGTTGTGTCATCAGAAACTTGGTGAGTAGAATTTTTCTTAATGAAATGAATGCTGTATGGCCTTGGGCTGCAAGAAGGTATGAGTGTTATTACATCATCCCTGAACCAGTTAATTTGCTGATCATGACACAAAACCACTATATCTGTAACGTATATTTTTTTCTTTGAGGAAATCTTCCACTGACTATTTCAGCTTTTCCTTTTGCATGATGTATGGTCAGGGAACTCAGTAATTTTGCCTTGCTATTATTCTTGTAAAGTAATTAGTAGGACCTTCTTTGAGAATAATGCACTTGTGAGTACATTAATGTAGTATTCAGAGAGATGAAAGTGTCTGAGAATTATTTTGAATTAGAATAGTCACCTTGTATGTCATGAAAATTAATGAAAACTTAGTTTTAGAATTGTAGTTTACCAGTTTGCGGACTTTATTCTTGATTTTGGTTATATATATTAACACTTAAGTTCACTTAATCAGCATAGCTCTCTCTTGCTAAAGTTAGGATTATCTTTACCCTTTTCTCCATTTATTTCAGTTTTTCATTTGATGCCTGTTTCAAAATGGACAATGATGCTGGAACAAAAACTGGTTTGCGACTTAAGTACACCATTGAAGAAATTTTATACAAGGATCGTCCTATACCAAGAGTTCGCTTTGCAGATGGATTAGAGGATCAACCTGGCATACTGCAGCGTTACATTAATTTGAGGCCAGAGGACATGGGCAGTTACCAGTGTTCCAGGGAAATAGTTTACCTTTTGGTATGTAGTAAGCTTATGGATGTTGTATTATTATAGTATGATAAATGAGTAAAAAAATTTTTTGTAAGTTTGAGGCTCCAGTCACAGGCAAAAGTCCACATAGATGCCAAGCCTCAATTGAAATATGAAAAGGTTTAAAGAGAGGGAGTAGTGGGAAAAGGAAAAAAGAAAAGAAACAATATTTTAAGTTAGTTTTGGGATAAAGAAAAGGTTTTGGAGGAGGTGAAAAATCTGCCTTTTGAAAAGGAACAGGTCATAGTTGTTAGGAAAGACATGAAGGAGCAAAGAGTTGCAAAGCTTTGCAGTATAGGGAAAGAAACAGATATCACAGTGGCCTGCCCTTGAGTTGCCAGAAGCCATGCTGTAATCATATGATATAGTTGTGTGGTTATTATTATGTGGTCTACCTAATGGCAGGGGTGCACAAGCAGCTAGCTGTTGGGAGCAAAAACCAAAATGATATCTACAGAAGGAGGAAAGTGAACCAATGTGGAGGTCAAACTGACAGTTGATAAGTCACATTGCTTAGGACTTGACTGTTTAGTAAGAAAGTAGAACAGTGACCTTCCCAAATGTGTGAGTAGTACTCCATACAAGGACTTATCACTTTGTATCACTTTGTATCATTGGAAGATCCCTGGAAAATCCGTGGAAAAGGGGTCCTGGGATGGTGTGGTGATAATAGAAAAGGAAGTGAAAGCCTTGTTTTAAATGAAATATGGCAAAGAAAGGGGTGACTGTGATTAGGTAAGAGTTTTCAGTTTATTTATGGATCATGATGAGATGCCTGAAGACTGGCAAAATGCCTGTATATAGTACCATTACATGAAGGCAAGGGGTATATAGGTGAATGTTTGAAGTACAGAGGTATATATTTGTTGAGTGTGCTTGGTAAATTGAATGGAAGAGTGGTTATTGAGAGGGTGTTGACATGCATAGAGCATCACACTGGAGAGGAACAATGTGGTTTCAGGAGTTGAGAGGATGTGCAGATCAGGTGTTTGCTTTGCAGAATTTTTGGGAGAAATACTCAAAGAAATAGAAGTATGTGTGTGGCATATATGGATGTGGAGCATGCATGTGATAGGGTTGATAAAGATGATTTGTGTAAGGTGTTATGAATATATGATTTGGGAAGAAAGCTATTAGAAGCAGTGAAGAGTTTTTACCATGAGAGTAATGTGTATGTGTGAGTAAGTAGAAACGAAGGTGAGTGGTTCCACGTGAAGATGGGTCTGCGACAAGGTTGTGTGATGTTACCATGGCCATTTAACCTGTTAATGGATTGGGTTGTAAGGGGGGTGAATGCAAGGGCTTTGGGAAGAGGGGCATGTCTGCAGTCTGTCATGGGAGGGAGGGCCTGGGAGATGAATCAGTTACTGTTTGCTGATGACATAGCGCTGGTGGCAGATTCAAGTGAGAAACTTTAAAAGTTTCTTTCTGAGTTTGGGAGAGTATATGAAAGGAGAAAGATGAGAGTCAATGTAAAAGAAAGTAAGGTTATTAGGCTTAGCAGCTCAAAGAGACAGTCTAGTTGTAATGTGAGTTTGAACAGAGAAAACTAGTTGGAAGTGAAGTGTTTTAGATACCTGGGAGTGGACATGGCAGCAAGTGGAACTATATGAGTTGAAGTGAGCCATAGGGCTGGTGAGGTGATGAAGGTCATGGGCACAATGAGGAATGTGTAGAAAGAGAGGTCATTATCTATGAGGGCAAAGATAGGCATGTTTAATAGGATAATAGTCCTGATGGTGTTGTATGGATGTGAGGTGTGGGCAATAGATGACAAAGGACGAAAGAGGTTATATGCAAAAAGAGGGTGGATGTGTTGGAAATGATATGTAGTGTGAGGAAGGGTGATCAAGTAAAAAATGATAAGGTGAGAGAGAGGTGTGCTAATAAGAAAAATGTGGTTACAAAAGCTGAACAGGGTGTGCTGAAATGGTTTGGGCACATAGAAAGAATGAATGAAGAAAGGTTGACAAAGAGGGTATATGTATCAGAAGTGGAGGGGACAAGGTAAAGGGTAAGACTGAATTGGAGATGGAAAGATGGAGTGAAAAACGTTCTCAGTGCTTGGGGTTTAAACATTCAGGAGTGTGTAAGTCATGCACAGGATAAAGTGAACTGTAGCAGTGTGATAAACATGGGATGATGTACTGTCAGTGAGCTGAACCAGGGGATATGAAGCAGTCAAGGTAAACCAGGGAAAAGAACATAGGGCCTGGTTGTGGTTAGGGGGCTATGGTATTGGTGCATCATACATGAAAGCTAGAAAGTGGATGAGATTGAATGAAGTCATTCTTCGCCTGTTCCTCACAGTACCTCATTAATGCAAGAAACAGTGAATAAGTATGACAAAAATGTATATGTTTATATTTTTCTTATTAATTTTTATTTATCCCAAGATCAATTCCTAAGGAAAACTCCTGGTGTTACCAAGGATCTCTTCCCAGAGGCTCCTGCAGCCCAAGGCTGCACTACTTTTAGTAACAGGGAAATGTGGACTCCTTTGAAGTAAAGATTTCTTTGATAAAACTGTACTCCCAGTGATACTGCCTCACCGAAGGTGACTTATTTCTGGCAGCAGAACTACTGGCAGGCAGAGCCTGACAACACTAATGTATGTATATATACAGTGTCCGCAAAAAGCCTTGTCTGCCCCCCATGTATTTATAAAGGCTATATACAGCTAAGGTTTATTGTGGGTATGAGCATAAGAAACACTTACGGTGAAATCATCATACATCTGGTCACTGAGACTAGTGTTTTTAACGTTGTGAGCACCAGCAACCTGCCTCAATGTGCCTCAGGTTATCTTGAGGGAACGATGTTCTTTCTTTACTCTTCCAGGTTGTCACTTCATTTTGGGTATTTCATTTCTGGGTGCTGCATTTCTTCCACCTGTACTACAAGTTGGTTGGCTTTTACCTTTCTAAGGAGTAGAAAGCCAAAATTCTATTGAAGCAAGCCTATCCCACCCCCCTCGGAAGTGTTGCAGGACGCACCATTCAGGAGCACTGCCAGAAACACCTGAACCTGCCTCTTCGTTCCCCGACCATAAAACCCCTAGTGACTCGCAAGATGCGTGATGTTCGTCTCAGTTTTGCAAGGAACTACAAACATTTCACTGTTAAGGACTGGAGAAAGGTCTTATGGAGCGATGAGTCGACTTTCCAGTGTGGTGCAGTAAGGTGTGGCAAGTTGAGACGTCCCTCACACATGAATTCACTTGACCCCCGTTATGTGCAAATGACTGTCAAACACCCATACTCAGTCATGATTTGGGGTTGCTTCAGTGGAGAGTTAGGGTGTTGGGGATTTCATGTGCTTCCCAAGAACATTACAATGAATGGAGACTGCTACATTGAAGTTCTTCGTGACCACATGATGAATTTTTACGAGATCCACGGCTGCAACTTCTTTATGCAAGACAGTGCACCATGTCACAAGGCAAAGAAGGTCATGAAATGGTTGTC
>JAUTYZ010056140.1:0-12192 GCA_032273725.1 Panulirus interruptus | reverse complement strand
CCCTTCAGGTTCCGTTACTCGAGGAGACACAGCCTCAGCTAGACTGCCATTGCTATTTCTCCTGAAGAGCAACGCGTCTTCCAGCGTGCCCCACTGCTCTGCCCGCCGCAGTCCGGCTCCGCCGTCCACCCGCAGTCCCACTGTTACCGCCTCTTCCTCTATGGACGTAGCGGAGGAATCTGGGAGCTGCAAGCGACGTGGACGGTGGAGGCCAGGGGCATTATCCACGGCGGCCGTTGCCTCTGCGCGCGTCAGATCTAAGGACATAGCGCGTTCCAGTATGAGACTTACCGTCTCAGGCTCATTGTGTAAGCGCGAAAGATCCCCTAGAGAAGCTGCTTTTCGTTTTAATTCTTCGGAGTCCGTAGGTAGATGCTTTGGCGTGGATGCCGTGATTGGTTCTATATCTGCTCTGATGATGGCTCGCTCTCCCTCACTGTCAGAGGCGATGGAGTTTGCATCGTGGAGGGTCATCGAGGGCACCCGTCGCTCAACCACTGTCCTCTGTATTACCTCCTCTATCTCCAGTGCTCCCGAGGGAGGCTGGTACGATTTCAGTTTCACCTCCCGTACGATCACGTTACTCCGAGCGGCAGGAATAGGCACCTGTGATGGGGGCTCGGGAGCACGACGCTTGGATGGAATGTTGTCAACGTCATCCAGCTGCGATGCTTCCACCGTGGTCATCAGATGAGGTAAAACAACATCCACCTGCCGGGCTGATGATTCGATCTTCTCATTTACCTCAACGTCGACAGGTCGTTCGTTAATGGTTATTTCTGCCATCCCCGTGGTCACTTGCCGGCCTCGTCCCCGGCTGCGTTTTCTCTTCTTCATATCCGTGGGCGTTTCGTCCTCTTCGTCAGAGCTGGACGAAGAACTGGATGAAGAGGAACTTGTTACCTTCTCGGGTCGTTTTCTCCTGTTGTCCTTGGCTGCGGCAGCCGCAGCAGCTAGGGCGAGAGCGTTCTCCTCGGAAGTGTTGAGGAAATCTTCTTCCTCCTTCTTATTTTTCTTGTCTTTATCCTTCTTTTTCTTGGCATTTTTCTTTCTCTTTGCCTCGGCCGCCCCTGGATGGTCGTTGACAGTCCCCTCCCGCGTCGCCTCATCGTCACTGGAGTGGCTGTCGTGGCGCATGCGATTGATTTCAGTCTGGATCTTGCCCTTCAAATTCTTAAAGCCTTTGAACCCTAACCGAAGACCTTTGCTCTTGTGTTCCTTAACTTTCTCCTCGCCGCCACGAGTATCATAATCGACCCGTTCTTCGACCTCAAGACCTTCAGAGTCTGAAGTATTCCGACCGCTCTTGTTCCTAAATGTGAAGCCTAGTCCTTTTTGTGTCTTGGTACGAGGAGCATCGTCTCCACGCGTGTCCAGCGATCGCTTCTCATCCGCCTCCCCTCCCTCAGAGTCCGACTTCATGTCATACCTGCCTTCAGTCTTCCCAAAGCCCTTTAGGCCAAAGTTAAGACTGGACCTGCTCTTAACCTTGTGCTCTTCGTCAACCTCTGGTTCCCGGCGAGCAACCTCCGTCTCGACTTCCCCGCTTTCCATGTCGTAACTCTTGCTCTTGCCCTTAAACCCAAAACTTAAGCTGGGTTTCAGCTTATGTTTAATGCCTCCCGGCTCAGCATGAGGGTCGGTGCCCACTCGTTCTTGGTCGTTGTTGTCCTCCGAGTCAGAACTCCTGCTGCCTCTCCCCTTAAACCCGAAGTTCAACCCACCCTTGACTTTGGGCCGAGTCTTGTCGTCTTCACCGTCTTTGTCCATCGGCACCTCGGAGACCTTCTCTGAATGCTCTTCCTCTGTGTCGGACGATCGTGAAAAACCCTTGAATCCGAAGCTCATCTTACTCCGGCCTTTCTTTTTGTCGTCCTTAACCTCAGGTCGGTCGGGGTTAGGCGTGAGGGAGGTTGGTTCTCGCGTGTCCTCCTCGCTGTCTGATGATCGGCTGAACCCTCGGAATCCAAACCCAAGTCCGAATTTGTGTTTCACTTTCATCTTATCATCATCTTCGTCTTCCTTTGATTTTGATTTTACTTTCATTTTGTCTGCCTCCTCCTCCTCTGCTGTTACAGTTGGAGTGGCCGGGGCATTGCCTTTAATTCTGACTTGTCCAATGTCTGTCGTAGTTGTAAGTTTGCCTCCTTTAATCTGCATCCTATCAGGGACTGTTACTGTCGTCTCGCTCTCTGGTAGTCTGACGGCATCTCCTTTATAAGATGCATCTCCTGTTATACCAGCGGACAGTCGGCTTTGTGTTGTGACCTCACTGGCTGCCTGCAATATTTCCTTCTTCATGGCAGCTACAGTACCCTCAGGGATGGCCAGACTGGGACCCTCAAGTTGTGATTCTATAGCACCATGCTCACCGTCAACATCCAACGCCGGTCCATCAGCGTTTCGAGATTCGAGAGCGATGTGTTTTTTGAAGCCTTTAAATCCAAAAGCCATGCCAAACCCAGGCGAGAGTCTAGCGCTCTCCACTTCTACGACAGAAGTGTTGCCTTCGGCCTCTGGGCGGTTTCGGTCTGAAAGCTTGCCTGGATATCTTACCTGAAGAGCCTCTGACTGTAGGTCTACCTCTGGTAAATCAATCCTACCCTTCTTTAAGTCAATATCTGCTTCTGGTAAGTCACACTCTGTGTCAATATCCTGAGCTTCAGCAGCAACACTGCGAGACCGGAATTCATTCTCAATCTCGAGACCCAACCCAGTGGCATGAGAGTGAAGAGTCTTCCCAAACGTAATGCCTACTTCTTTAGAATCAACGAGGACGCTGTGGTCGCCTGAGGTGTCCACTTTTTCGGTCTTTTTACTCTTCTGGCCTTGCTGGATGTCCCAGTCGGGTAGACTGAAGTCAGGAGCGTTGAGTTTGAAACCCATACTTGATTTTTCATTTTTCTTGGCGGCACCGAGATCAACCCTATGTTCACTGTGGTCAAAGTTCAGCTGGGCATTAGGGGGACTGGCATTAGAAACATTCACATTAATATTTTGACCGTGTAAATGAGCTACACCTTCTTGGTCACTGGCGACGTTAACTGATCCAGATGACACTGCTGGCAAAGTCATACTGGGAGGCTTGAATTTTAGGCTTGTGTTCTTATCCAATGTCATTTCAGCATTACCACTGACCATGCTGCCTTTATTGCTAAAGCCTGCTGAAGTTGTATCAGGAGTTTTAAGAGGAATGCCTACAATATGCTCCCCTCTGAGGTTCAACTCATCCTCATGTTGTCGATTCTCGAGGGCACTCATTACTCCTTTGTTCCCAGACATTTTAACATCCACTACAGGCAAGTTGACATCAGGTCCCTTAAAACTGAGGTTAAATCTCTCCTTGCTAATTTTGTCATTATTTGAAACTTCCACATCTCTATGTTCCTGGCCACTCATAATTACACTAGGAACATTCACTTCAGGATGCTTCAGATGTAAATTAAGCTCTCTGTTGGACATAATCTCTTTATCTAATGAAGGTCTATCCCTGGTCTCTAGATCTCCATGCCCACTAGCTTTTAGGTCGACTTTTGGGAAACTAATATCAGATCCTTTTAGTCCTAGAGTAAATTCTTTATTTTTCCTGTCTTCATTGTCTGTCTTTTTATTGTCCAATTCTTCTTTTTCTCCATCCTCGCCATGACCTCGAAAACTGATGCTGGGCAAATTTATTTCAGGACCTTTAAAGCCAAAACTGAAACCTTTCTTTGACTTTTTGCCTTTTTCACCATCGTCAGATTCCCTTTCGTCATCTTTGCCTTGTTCCTCTCGAGATTTCATTCCTGTGCTTGGAAAACTAATTTCAGGACCTCTGAGTCCAAAGCTAAAATCTCTTTTAGATTCAGTCTCTTCATCATAGTTCTCCTTTCCATCGTCTGACCCATTTTCTCTCTTCTCTTCATTCCCATGTCTGTGGCTTCTCAGGTTCACACTTGGAAAATTAACATCTGGACCTTTCAATCCAATATTGAAACTTTTCTTGGAGCCTTTGTCTTTGCTCTTGGTTCCCTCTTTATCAGATTCCTGCTCATCATCTCTGCTTACATCACGACGAAAGTTCACATCAGGTCCTCTAAACCCAAAACTGAACCCTGTCTTTGACTTTTTCTCTGGGTCACCATCTTCATTTTCCTTAGATTTTCTTTCTTCAGTCTCGCCAGAAGACTGCAGGAGAGCCCCTGCATCCACTAAAGGGAAAGGTGCATCAGGACCTTTCAGTCCAACAACGAAGGTTTTGTTTGTCACATTCATCCTCTCTTCCTCGTCTGGACTTGTTGCCTTCTGTCCCACATCTCTGCCAGCTTCCCCACGACCCCTCAGGCTAACAGTGGGCAGGTTCACATCAGGGCCTTTGAACCCAAAACCGAAGCCTTTCTTCGATTTCTTATCCTTGTCTTTATGATCCCCATCGTCTGAATCTTGGTTTTCTCCATCTTCACGTCCACTACCTCTGAATTTCAAGTTGGGTAAATGGACGTCAGAACCTCTGAATCCAAAACTGAAGCTTTTCTTCGATTTTTCTTTTTCGCTGCCATTGTCATCGCCTGATGCATTACTGTCCTCTCCATGCTCGCGGTTTTTCAACCTCAGGTTGGGGAAATCAGCATCAGGACCCTTAAATCCAAAACCGATACTTTTATTCGATGTTTTATCCGTGTCTTTCCCATCTTCATCATCCAATTCTTTCTTACCTTCTCCATGGCCACGGCTCTTTAAGCCGACACTGGGTAGCCTAATATCGGGACGCGCAATTCCAAAAGAGAAGCCTTCCTTTGATTTCTTACTTTTACTTTGGTTGTCATCATTATCCGAGTCGTCCCTTAATTTGTCTTCGTGTTCGCGTCCTTTCAAATTTATGCTGGGGAAATTAACATCTGGTCCCCTCAGTCCGAGGCTGAAGCCTTTCTTGGACTTTTTATTCCCATCTTTGTTATCTTCAGCATCTGATTCTTCTTTCTCTTCCTCACCACCACCACGTCCGCGGTCTTTCACACCAAAACTAGGCAGGCTGACATCGGGACCCTTAAATCCTAAGCTGAAACCTCTGCTTGATTTCTTATCTTCGCCTCTCCCATCCTCATCACCCGAGTCTTCCTTTTCTGTATCACCGTGTCCACGACCCTTGAACCCAAAACTGAAAGCTTTCCTTGATTTTTTATCTTTGTCCCTTTCATTTTCATCATCTGATTCTCTCTTCTCGTGTTCGCCATGGGCACTGCCCTTCAAACTCATTTTTGGCATGGGGAAATCTGGCCCCTCTAATCCAAAACCGAAACCTCTCTTCGATTTCTTTTCCTTGTCTTTCCCATCTTCGTCTGATTCCGATTCTTCTCCATCTCCATGTCCACGACCTCTCAGACTGGGTAGGTTAATATCAGGACCTCTAAATCCAAAACTGAATCCTTTCTTTGACTTCTTCTCCTTATCTTTACCATCCTCATCAGAGTCTTCTTTCTCTTCATTATGCCCATGGCCTTTAAAGCTCATGCTGGGAAGGTCAACATCTGGCCCTTTCAGACTAGGATAAAATCTTTCTTTGCTGACAGATTCACTGTTTCTCTCTGCATCTTTGGTCACAGTATCCCTCTCCTGGGTGTCTTCTGCTCTACCAGCGACTCCCATACTTATGGATGGAAAATCAATTTCAGGACCTTTAATACCTAAGCTTAACTCCTTGTCCAAACTACTTCCTTGAGCTCTGTCATTATCTTCAGCTTTTCTACTGGCAGTCAAGTTTATACTAGGCATACCAAAGTCTGGACGTTTAACTTCAAAACCATCTGGTCGTTTAACGTCAAAACCATCTGGACGTTTAACGTCAAAACCAAAGCCCCTCTTTGAATTTCTGTCCTTATATTTCTTGCCTTCCTCGTCGGATGCTTCCTTCTCCTCCTCATTTCCATTTCCAACGCCTTTCAGACCAACACTGGGTAAACCAATATTTGGGACCTTAAATCCAAGACTGAAGCCTTTCTTTGATTTATTTTCTTTACTATTCTTATCATCCTCAATGTCTGATTCTTCTTTTTCCACTTCTCCATGCTCAGAACCCCTCAAACTCATGCTCGGTAGACTAATATCTGGACCCTTTATCCCAAAACTGAAACCTTTCTTAGATTTTCTGTCCTTGTTCTTGCCATCTTCATCATCAGATTCTTCTTTTTCTCCCTTATCTCCATGACTATGTCCCTTCACGTTGATGCTTGGAAAATTGATATCAGGACCTTTAAATCCAAGTCCAAAACCTTTCTTGCTTTTTTTCTTATCTTTGTCTTCTTTTTCTGAAGTCTCTTGTTCTTCGCCTTCGTAAGTCCCACCACTAACTTTCAAGCTTGCGTTTGGTAAGCTTACATCAGGCCCCTCCAGACCAAAGCTGTAATTTTTCTTCGACTTACTGTAATTTCTATCATCATCTGAAACTCCTTCTACTCTCTCATCTCTACGCTCATTTCCGCTTGCGCTAAGGCTTGGTAGATTAATATCAGGACCTTTGAATCCAAAGCTAAATCCTTTCCTTGATTTGTTATCCTTATCTTTACCATCATTACTGGTTGATTCTTCTTCTTCATTTCCATGGCCCTTCAAGCTCATGCTGGGCATACTCAAATCTGGTCCTTTTAATCCAAAGCTGAAGCCTTTTCTATGTTTCTTGTCATTGTTTTTGCAATCGTCATCTGATTCTTTGTTGCCCTCTTCATCACCAGGAGAACTGCCCTTCAAATTCACGCTTGGCATATGAATATCCGGACCTTTGAATCCCAAACTGAAATCTCTCTTTGATTTATCATCCTTATCTTTTTTACCTTCATCAAATTCTTCATTTACTTCTCCATGTCCACTTTTCAAACTAACATTGGGCAGGCTAATATCAGGGCCCTTGAATCCAAAATTGAAACCTTTCCTCGATTTCTTATCCTTGTCTTTGCCATCTTCTTCGTATGATTCCTTATTGTCTCCTTCTCCTTCACTGCCCTTTAAACTCATGCTGGGCATGCTAAAGTCCGGACCCTTGAGTCCAAAACTGAAGCCTTTTTTTGATTTGTCACTGTCGCTGCCATCTTCCTTTGGGTCTCCTTTTTCTTCTTCAATTTCACGACCTTTCATACTAACACTAGGGAAGTTAACATCAGGACCCTTAAATCCAAAACTGAAACCCTTTTTCGATTTTTTATCTCTGTCTTTCCCGTCATCGTCTGAGTCTTCTTTCTCTTCACCTTCGTGTTCACGACCTTTCAGACTAAAACTGGGTAGGTTAATATCAGGTGCCTTGATTCCAAAGTTGTAGCCTTTCTTTGCCTTCTCATCTTTGTCTTTGCTTTCCTCATCTGATTCTTCTTTATCCTCCCTATTCCCACGACCTCTCAAACTCATGCTGGGAAGGCTAACATCAGGACCCTTAAATCCAAAACCAAAACCTTTCTTTGATTTATCATCATCTTTGCCATCTTTTTCATCTTCCTTTCGTTCCTCATCTTCATGACTTCGACCTTTAAGACCCATGCTGGGCAGACTAAAATCCGGACCCTTTATTCCAAAGCCGAAACCCTTCTTCGACTCGGTACCTTTTCCACGGTTATTTTCGTCATCGGATACATTATTTTCCTCCTTATTGCCATGGTTGTGATCGACACTCATGCTCGGCATATTAACCTCTGGACCCTTGAATCCAAGACTAAAGCCTTTATTTGATTTTTTATCCTTATCTTTATCTTCACTATCTGATTCTCTCTTTTCTTCACGCCCACTACTTCTCAAGCTCATGCTAGGCAAACTAATATCTGGTCCCTTGAATCCAAAGCTGAAGCCTTTCTTATCGTTCTTGTCTTTACTCTTGCCCTCTTCGCTGTCTGAATCTTCTTTTTCTTTATCAGCTCCATGCGCATGACCTTTCAAACTCATGCCTGGTAAACTTAGATCTGGTCCTTTCAATCCAAAACTAAAACCCTTCTTGGACTTATCTTTATGCTTAGCATCTTCGCCTCCTTCTTGATAATCTGCGTCGATTTCTCCAGCTTTCATATCAACAGTGGGGAAACGAATGTCTGCTCCCTTCAGCTCAAGATCTATGTCTTTACTTAACCTAATGTCTCTGTCGGATCCTTCCTCATGACCTTTCGTTCTGTCGCTTTCATCTTCTGACTCCTTTTCTGTTTCAGTCTGACCCTTCTCTCGATGTGCCTTTAAGTTTACACCTGGCAAACTGAAGTCCGGACCTTTGTATCCTATATTGAAACCTTTTTTACTTTTCTTACCTTTGCTGTTCTCGTTGTCCGAGTGATCTTCCTCATTTCCACCGCCTTCCCCACGACCTCTTAGACTCATACTTGGCAAGTTAAAGTCGGGTGCTTTGAAGCCAAAACTGAAGCCCTTTTTGTTCTTCTTGCTTTTCTTTTTGTCACCCTCATCGTCTGACATTTTCTCCTTTTCTTCTTCGTTCCCACTCTCTTCTGCCTTTCCTTTGTAGTGTACGTTTGGGAACTGGACATCGGGGCCTTGTATCCCAACCTGGATGTCTCTTCTGTTCCCGGCGTCGGTAGTTCCTTGGTACTTGTCGCTTTCGCTTTGTAGCGGTTGGCCATCTTGATTTCGGCCTTTCAGACCGAAGCTTGGGAGGCTTATGTCAGGAGCCTTCAGGCCAAAGCCGAAGCCTCTGCTCTTCCTGTCACCGTCATCGTCCGAGTCACCATCAGCTCTGGCCTTGTCACGAGTCTGTATATCCACACCTGGTAGGGTGACCTCTCCAGGTTTATAGCTTAAATTGGTGTTATTTTGTACCTCCACGTCTACCATTTCACCATCAGTTTCACTGGCATTATCTTTATCAGTATTTTCCTTTCCTCTTCTGAAACTGAAATCAGGTAAGCTTATGTCGGGTTTTGTAATCTTGAGACCAAAGGCACTCTTGTCATTCTGGTCTTTGCTGTTTTCATTCGCGTCATTTCCATCAGTGTGGTTTTCCTTGTCCACACCTTTGGCGCCTCCCCTGAGGCTGAACTGTGGCAGGGATAAATCTGGAGCTTTAAAATTGATGCCAAAATCTGATCCTGTTTTAGTTTTCGCGGAGCTTTCGTCATCGCCATCGCCCAAAGTTCTACGCTCGAGGTCTATGTCGGGGACATGGACGTCTGGTGTATCCACGTTCAATCCAATGGTATGCTTTGATTTGACTTTCTCTTCATCTGAGGCGGCAGTGTGGTCATCGCTATCTTTGCCAAAGCCCTTAAAGCCAAAACTGAAATCCATCTTAGATCTGGAGGCTTTTTCATTTGCGTTCGCTCCAGCTTCATCTAAGTTCTCCGGGTCGGAATCCTGACCTCGATCAAAACCCTTGAAGCCAAAGCCAACGCCAAACGAACCCTTGGCCTTCTGCTTCTCGTCATCGGTCTTGGGCTCGTGAGTGATCTTCTCCTGGTTTACACTACTCCTGCCAGACACTTCAACGTCAGGAAGGGATACGTTGATATTCTCCTCGCTCACTATTCCAATCTCTCCACCCTCAGGCATGCTCGGGAGCTTAGCACTCAACCTGTTACTCTCGACCTCCGCATCATTCTCTTTGAACTTCATTTGCGGAAGCTTAATCCCAAACTTAAAACCGCTCGACTTTTTACCTGCGACATCCACGCCCTCGAGTTCACCTGCGTTCATGGATGGATCCACCTCTGTCTCAACGGTGACTTGTGGCTGTGGTAGGTCGAGCGAGGCAGTGCTGACCTCAGCTGGAACCTTATCTCCAGCCTCCAAGTCGTGCATAGACACCTTACCCGTGAGGTCCGGTAGCACTTTGATACCGAATTTTAGCTTTGAATCAGATTTTTCTGACTGGAGCTCTGGGATATCAGCTTTTATCGTGTTTGAAAGCTGGCCCGCCACAGCACCAGGAACGTCGATGGCGCGCTCAGAGTGTCGCTCAGGAGCCTCCCGCTTGACGAGGGTAACATCCAGCCTGGAGCCAGCAGTAGTTGCTGCGGGGAGACCAAGACCTCCGCTCATGCTGAGACGCGGCAGCTCCACCCCGCCCACCAGGTCTGGACGGGACACCTCTGCCTTGCAGGTGCCAGCGTTTGAGACTCGCGCTGTTCTTACCCTCGACATGTCCGCCTTGCCAATCTGGAAATATTCAACTTGGTTTCAAACCAATTTTGTTCATGGAACTAAGGTACTCATACTAAAATCATATGATATCAAGTGATCTCCTGTCCACTACAGGCTGTTGTATAAATTCTGTAATGTATGATAATATGAGTCTAAGACATAAATGAAGCGTGTCTGTGTCAAAAAATATCATAAAACTGATTCCTCTTAAGATTCTATTTCAAATATGGCTATTATAACAGAGTGGGCATAACACAGTAAGATGAGAAATATGTGAATTACTTATAAATGTACAGGATGGCACTTTTAAACAAGTGAGAATGGCTGGTTTAGTATGACAAAGCCAGGTATAAACTTTCTACCACATGTCTTGCCTAGCACTAAACCGTGGCATACAGACCAATGACTATTTACAATGCAGTTTTTAAGCTGCTTATTAACTAAGCAGTGCTTGGTCATATTCAAGAACTACACCTACTGGGGAAAGCAGGTAGTAGCCCAGCCACCTGCTGAAGGTTGCATCTCGAGTGATGATAGTAGTAGCACTGACGGTGACCTAACTTGGCCAGGTCATCAACAGGACAGTGACCTACAATGACCAGGTTGTCATTAGGACAACGACCTACCTTGGCCAGGTCAACAGATCAGTGTCCTACCTTGGCCACATCATCAACAAAACAGCGAACTACCTTGGCCAGGTCGTCAATAGACTGGCTCCTGTAGAAAGGGTGGACTGGGCGGCCGGCAGAAGCAGTAGGGAGGCGACGGTCAGTGCCAGGTACAGATTTCTCCAACAGAAGGAGCACCGGGTAGGGCGAGGCGTAGCTCAGGAGGGTGAGAGCGTCCTCGTACACCATGTGTTCCGTGCTCACCGCCAGGCCCAGCACACGGTCACCTGGTGAGGAAACACCCATACACTACCTGGCTCTTGAACACTGCTTCACTCCGACACCCACGCTGCCCTCACTCTTACACACCTCTGTCCTCCTGCACCTACACTGCCTCACTCCCACACATCTCTGTCCTCCTACACTCACACCGCCTTATTCCCACACATCTCTGTCCTCTTACACCCACACTGCCTTACTCCCACACATCTCTGTCCTCCTACACCCACACTGTCTCACTCCCACACGTTTAGGTACCTCCACACATCTCAGTACCAGTTTATGGTTCCGCTCTAAGAAATCATAAATCTCACAAGGTGTCGATGCTACACCGCTAATCCATCTGGATATGATTTTTGATAAACTGGTTTATATAAATGAGACGAACGCCTTACTGAGACAAGATTAAAAACAAAAGACTAACGTTTACAATCAGTAAATGAGAAAGTAGTATTTCTAAAATAAAAATATCTACACATATAATAAAACAGAAGACAGATACAAAAATATGAAGAAAATAAAGTTTACAGACTTAAAAGAAATTTTGGTTTATTTATACAGCTATTTAAATATCAAGAAGTCTTTAGTGTCTCAAATTCCAAGTATATGTTTATATTTATCTATACATTCAATTTTTGGAAAAAAAAAGAGATGTTAAACTTTTGAAAACCCAAGAAATGGTGTCCAAAGAGCAAAATATTCTTAAATTATAGAATCAATCCTGTCCATACCTGTCCAACATCTTTACGTTGCATGTTACCAGTATACGACAATGTCAAAAAATAAAAATAAACAGATATCGCTACACTATGTGAAACACACACACACACACACACACACACACACACACACACACACACACACCTGCCCACATCAATGGTAATATAAAGTCGTTCATATATCAGCAAAAGTATCAGATCTACCATCTGGAGGAACTGACCATAGCAATGTTATATAAGAAGTTTTTGTTTTCAATTAAATAAATAAACCTTATCATTTGTATTGTGATTATTATCAGTAAAGGGAAAAAAATAAAGCAAGTTTTTTTAGTTTAATCATAAACAAGAAACTTTGTTGTTACAAACGTCTGAAATGCTTTTAAATAAGAGACAATTTAGCTTCTCGTAAATATAGGGTCAATGTCACCTTTATATATATATATGGTTCTTAGTATAGCGTAATATTTAAAAACCTGTTGTAATAGAGC
>JAUTYZ010055807.1:0-12193 GCA_032273725.1 Panulirus interruptus | reverse complement strand
TAACATCTCCAGATAGGCCAAAGCGCCAATAGTACCTATAGCCTAGCCTTTGTCTTGCAATTACAAAATCTTGTAATCTGCTGATCTGATTACTTCCTCCATATACATGTTTTACTTTA
Organism: Panulirus interruptus; assembly: GCA_032273725.1. NCBI lineage: Eukaryota > Metazoa > Arthropoda > Malacostraca > Decapoda > Palinuridae > Panulirus > Panulirus interruptus. The sequence continues at coordinate 12,074 of JAUTYZ010055807.1, read as the reverse complement.
TACATATCACTGTGATGGAAAATGTTTCTACTTATACTTATCTAAACTTGTCCACTTGCTTCAAAGAGGTCAGTTAGTTCCTTTTTTATTAACTTTGAGGCTTCTGATTGACAACCCAATGTTGTTTTCAAAAGCTTCTTCACTAAGTGCAAGTTTGGCCAAAGCGTCAACTTTGTCATGCTCATGGAGGTCTATATGAGAGGAATCCATTGAATCACGTGGCCAGTAATGTTTGAATATTTGCCTCAGGCTCCAGAAACCAACATATTACATTAAAATCTCAGAGTGTTAAGGGCAAATGGCGAAGATAAAGAATCAGAAATGATTAAACTGTCTGTGGCAGAGATTTCTACGTGCTCAAGAGCGATAAGTATGGCAGACAGTTCAGTTTGTCAGGTAGATGCCCAATTGTGTATTCTAACATTTCTCTCTAACCTATTACCCTTGGGCTGGATCACAATGGCAGAGTTGAGAGAGCCGTCAGTATAGATACACTGGGCTATGTTATTTTCAGTCTGGAGTTTTTCTGTAGGCTGGTAGTAGTTGGTAGGCAACCACCGACCAGGGAGGTATATTACCGGCACTACCCGCCTGGGTATTGGGAGGGTTGGTGTGACGGCTGCGCAGTGAGCCAGCCCTTCAGTGGCTGTCAAGTGTCACTCCTGTGGCCCAGGTAGCTGTCTCTTCTTCCTGTCTCACCCACACGTGGGCTGCTGGCTTTCACTCCACAAACATACAGTCTCTCCAATCCCGCAAATAACACTTGACAGCACGTAACTCGCACGACTCATCCTTCGTAACTCTAGGTCTTCTACCGGGGTGATTGCTATGTTGGGCAAAATCTCTTCATAAGTCCTCACAGGTATAATATTCCAAGTGAATCACTATTTGTCTCTCAGTCTTGGAATCATCTAAGTAACTCGCCTGTGCTCTCTCTATTTTATCTACATCTTCAAGTAAGGTGACCAAAACAGGTACACGATACTCATGCTGGGGACGCAACAGTGACTTGTAAAGATTGAGAATAATTTCACTGGGCTTGCCAGTCGATAGCCCTCCCTATTTAAATGCAAATATTTTGTTCGCAATTTCAACTACTTATGTGCGCTACTTACTTGGCTTTAGATCACCGGATATTACTAAACCCAAGTCTTTTTACTCAGTCACGTTTCGTAGTTCAAGAGAATTCATACTGTATCTTGCTTTTTGGTTTTTACTACCGACATGTTAAGCTTTACAATTATCGATATTAAGATTCGTTTGCTATGTGTGAGCCTAGTACAACATTTGTCTATATCCGTTTGAAGCTACAGACGTTCATTTTCTGTTGTAGATTTATTTCTCAACTCTGTAAATTTCGATATCGTACAGTGAAGCCCATTATCAATATCATTAATGTGTGTGAGAAAGAGAACTGGTCCCAAGGCTGATCCTTGTGGTACACCAAATGTTACGTTTAACCATTCTGAGGCTTGACCATTAATCATAACTCTTTGTTTACAGTCATTTAACTAATTCCCTAACCACTGAAGTACAACCCCATCTAAACCATGTGACTTAACTTTAGTTAGTAACCTTTGATGTAGAACTTTATCGAATACTTTTTGAAAATCTATATAGATGATGTTAACTGCTTTGCTTTCATGATACATGTTGATTATATCATTAAAGAAATCAAGCAGATATGTCAGACACAAACGATTTTGTCCAAAACCATGCTGAGAGTCATTTATTAAGTGGAGATCCTCTAAATAGTTTACAATCTTATCCTGAATGATGCTTTCCATAAGTTTACCAACTACACGATAATTTTTTTGAAAATGGGCGTAACATTAGCATGCTTCCATTCATCTGGAACTTTCCCTTGAGCAAGTTACTTATTGAAAAGAGTAGTCAAGGGTTTAACTGTCTCAGTTATTGCCTCTCATTATTTTTGGAAAAAACTTATCTGGGCCTGCTGTTTTATTTATTTTCATTTAGCTTTGTGTTGATATATATTCAACACTTATGTCCATGTGCTGCAATATATTTTCATCTCTTATCATTGGAACTAGATTCGGGACATGAGCTTTATCTTCAATTGTACATACAGATGCGAAAAAATCTTTGCCATGTCTTCATTGTCATGAACCAAATCACCATTTTCAGCTACTAATGGACCAGTTTATTGGGGAATGACTCTCATGCTTCTAACATATCTATAAAATTCCTTCAGGTTTCTTTTGCTATTTTCAACAATACAAGCTTCCTACTGACATTTAATTTGATGTTTAAGTTTCTTAGCTTCTCTATGCAGACTTATATAATTTGCTCTATCAAGCTGGTTTATTGGTCTCTTTATGCTTCTTATGTGCTGCTTTCTCACACAGCAAACAATTCTCTATGTCATCTTTCCACCATTTTGCCTTCACATTGGAAAAAACCATCTACTGTGCATTGTTACAAATGCTCCCTCCACTGCTTTGAACATTTTACTGAAGCTCTCCTGAGCTACGTCCATATCTCTGATTTATATCATCCCAAGTTTGCCTGTCGAGAGCAATGCGAAGATCTTTACAATTTGCAAGTCTAAAATTTGGTGTTTTTTCGTCACTCATGTTGACAGCCATGACAGGCAATGTTTAAAATTGATGATCACTTGTACTAAACTTTTCTCCGACTTCAGCATTGTTAACAGGATCCTTATTTGTAGTTAGAACTAATTCTAATATAATCTCGTCGTGCATAGGTTTATCAGCTGATTGTATTAAGGCACTATCAAGCAGATTAAGGTAAACCCCATACTCCAAGCAACTGGAAACGGATTTTCCCCACTTAATGGTATGTTAAAATCTTGTACTATGATCAAATCATTTTCATTGCTAATTTCTGCTATGTGATCATATATTCTTTCATCAACCTCAGGTGTCTGTGTTGGGGCCTATAAACTAATCCTACTATTACTTTCTTTTTAATCTTATCTTTGATTTCTACAAAAATGAAGTCGATTTTATCAACATATCATACCCTTCTTTTTCCTTTCTGAAGCGTTTGAATTGGTGGCAATTTCAAAAGAGGAATGCACAAAACAGGGACTTCAAGTTTTAAAGACTTTCAAAAGGTGGGTTTCATCATCAACCAGGACAAATCCCATTTAGTTTCCTGCCAGATCTTTACATAGTTAGGAATAGAGTGGAATACTCAGATGGGCTCTCTGAGCGTCCTTTAGGAGAAAACTTAGGATTACACACATACTGCAACTGCCTCACATTCCTGGACCTTGGTGTTTTGACATCATCTGGAGCTTATTTTAGGAAAGATCAGTTTTGCAGCTCTATGCAAAGATATGTTGAGGCTGCAAGCCAAAATGGTTTTCTTTTGGGTAAATGCTTTTTAATCTTGCAGGAAACAGAAATCTCTCAAATGCGTTACCCATGGATATTCTTGAATCCTTAGTTTGATAGACCAACGTAAGGAGTCTCCAAAAGGCTATACCCTGGAGTATGCCTATGATCTTTCTGAAGGTATGGATGGACTACCAAATCAAGGTTGGGGTTTTTCATTCATCAGAGGGTCTTGTAGCTGTAGATTCTTGGGTGGGAGTTCAAAATTGCAGCATATCATCATAATGGAGCTGCTGGTTCCATGGTTCTTCATGTCACACAGTCCTGAAACCAAGATGCTAGATTTTATACATGATGAACAGTACTGTGGCTGTCCAATCTCTGACGAATGGAAGCTCTTGCCAGTCTCTGTCCCTGTCACAGTTAACTGAAAAGATTCAAAGAACAAACTCAGATGTCAGTAGGGTATGAGGCTTTCAGGTGGGTCTCTTCCTCAGGATTAGCACCTCAGGTGGACCTTTTTGCCACCGAAGTAAGTGCATTACTCCTGATTTATGTTTCTCCAGTTTTATATATAAAGGCAATGGCAACAAATTCCCTGTCCCTGGATTGGGATCATTGGAGCCAGATTTATCTTTTTACCCTAGTTCATTTTCTGGGTCCAGTTCTTCAAAAACTAATGGGTTTTCAGGGTTTAGTGATGTTGGTAGCTCCAAGTTGGGACAAGCAACCTTGGTGCTAGAGACTCCTTCAACTTTGCCTGACACCTTGGTTGATCCCTCTGGTCACTCTAGGTCACCTCGTCCTTTTTGTAGGGCCCTATCCTTCATGTCATGGATTCTGGAATTTTTATGGATGAACTTTCTCAAACACTTTTACTGGCAGAAGTATGGAGAATGGTCAACAGATGACCTTTTACATGATATTAAACCTTCTATTCAAAGACAGCATTAGCATGTCTGGAAATCCTTTCAGACCTTCTTGAACGATGCTAATGACTTGAAGGGTATGGTAGCCATGTATTTAAAGTTTTTCTAACCTGTTCCATAACAAATACATGGTTAGTAATATAACCCCATCTTTTTAGCGTACTCTTCAGGAACCAATGTCTATGGGTTATGGGATGAATTTCTGAAACCCTTTCTGGGGTAAACTTTTCCTGTCCTTTTTGAGAGTGGTTACCTTTCTCCTTCAACTTAAGTGTAAACTTCTCAAAGTTATAGGCTTGTTACAGTTTTATAGTTTTTCTGGTAGTATATCTCCTCACCATAGTACTATGAAAACTTTTCCTTTTAGTCTTAGGTTCTCAGAAGTGACTTAGTGAAATACATGCTATGTCGAAAGACAAGAATCTTTTTGTCTTTTATGGTGAGCTATCATGGGTTAAGATTGACCCAAACCTGTTGTAGCTTAAGAAAATTCTAGAGATGGGGCCCCATGAGTGTGGAACTCTCTTCTCGTGCTGTCTTTTATGTTAAGATTTGTACATTTATAGCACAATACCCTTTGCTGTCAGTAATGATAACTGATTATATTTCAACCTTTATGTTTTTAAACCATTTTAATGGAGTGAACAGTGAAGAGTTCTTTTAAAGATGCAAAGATAAAACAACCAAAGGCCATAACATGAAATCAAGCAAGCAAGCTGTTAGAAAAGATGTAACAAAGTACTTATGTAGTATCAGAGAAGTGGATTAGTGAATAAGCTTATGAAACTGAATGTTAACAACATACAGAAGTTTAGAAAATTGAATGATAGTTGAGAAAGTTTATGAGTTCGGGGACACAAGTGTAAACTCCTTACCCATAGTATATAGATAGGTACAATAATTACACACAAACATACATGCACATGCAGGTACTGAAAAGATGGAGGAATTGTTTAACACTTCATTTTATGTGTGAGATTTTGTTTTCAGTAATTTAGATGGATAATAATTCTGACAGTTTGCTGTTACATAGTAATGCTTGTTGAGAATTCTGTCTTTGTAGTAATCAAAAATATTTAAACTTTACATTAATGTTCACACAAAAGTGTTTGTTGATTTCTTTCATACTTGTTCATTGTTTCCTACATTAGCGAGTTAGTGCCAGGAACAGATGCAGAAAAGGCCTTATTCGCTTACATCCGTTCTCTAGCTGTCTTGTAATGCACTGACACCACAGTCCCCTACAGGCTCTTTCTGTGGTTTGTTAATATGTCAATTAAAATACTAACTCATATTACTTTAAACTTTGTTTGAATTGTTTACCTATTTTGATTGGGCTCTTGTTTGACAGTGATAATTTCTCCATTTATTGGTTTAAAAGCACGACCAATTTTATTGTTATAAATAAATTATTATTAGCTGGAAATGTCATATTAAGTTGGTTGATTAGTGAACTTTTAATTATGAAAACAAATTGCATTGTTTTAAACACTGTTGTAGATCGTTTCACCAGAACATCATGAGTGCAATGTAAATCCTACCTGTATTAAACGTATCTTGGTAACCATAAAGAAATGTAAGAGTAACTTTTACAATAAGAGACATTCAAAGATGTAAAGTACTTGTTTCAAGAAATATCCTGTTGCAGTTAGAGATGACCTGTTGGGTCTCTGTGACCATGATTAATGACTACCATATGGAAAACTTCCATTATCAAAATATTTATCCTAATTTCATAAAAAGAAGACCCTTGTTACTAGATGACAGAATAGCATTCCTGTGTAAGCTTGGAGTGAATTTGTGGAATGTTTATGCAATCGACTAATTTATAATTCATGTTATGTATTCTGTCATTGAATCTGCTCCCAATTCCATGGAGGTAAAACAGGCACATACAGCTTCTTAAATTGTTCATATGCATTTTCAATCAATTCCCAGTGTGTTAGTTGGAAGATGAACTTTCACAGTTGCATAAGAACTTTTTGTATCTCCTTCCATATTAGGAAAAACTTTTATTTTATTATTTTTATTCTTCAACAGTCAGCACCTTAACGTTGAAGATGTGTTTGACTTTACCCATTAGGGTAGGATTCAAGTAAATTTTTTTTTTCAAAACAATGTTGTTGAGAGTGTTGTGAAGATGGCAGTTTGACCTGACTTATAAGGGTCAGGTCTAGGGCAGTTGGTATCAAGAGTGTTGTGAAGATGAAGGTGTAGTTAATAATGCCTTTGAAAATGATAAGGTAGCGTCATGGCTGTATTGAAAAGGAAACATAGTGAAGACAGTCTTTGACTTGACCTGTGAGACCTGATCAAAGGCAGTCTTTGACTTGACCTGTGAGAACCTGATCAAAGGCTAGTGGCATGGATGGTGCAGTGAAGAGGTCTTTTGACCTGACCTATACAGGACATTATAGGGACCAGTGACATTGGTCTAGTGAAAATGCAGATCTTGAAAGGGAAGTAAAATTTAGTTCATCAAGGGCGAAGTAAAGATGCATTTGTTGAGGGTTAAATGGAGATGTGTTTTGAGGATGAAGTTCATTTAGGTTTATCAAAGGAGTAGTGAAGATAGCGTTGGTGGAGTCTCCCATGGTAGTGAAAATTATTGCTAGTGATAGCATGGAGAGATCCATATTGCGATTACCCGCAGATGTTGGTGATTTTACTTTACACTGTGCACTTGCAGTTTTTTTTTATCAGTTGAAATCAAAGTGTTTATCACTTCTGTAATGTACACAGAATGCTTCCAATGCATTGTCCCAATTTATTTTTTCTGATGATGTTTTTTTATACTTCTTTGACTTTCCCACCTTAAAAAGGTAGCATTATGAAAAACAATGTCTTCACTTGTCCACATCCAGTTTCCTTTTATTATTTATAATGAATCAAAACCAGGCTCACCTTCCACAGCCAAACCCAACAGACTATTCCTTGGCTTATGTTCACAGCTTTGTCATGGTTCAGCCGATGGACAATGTGACACCCCCCACTCCCCTCAGTGTGCTACATCGATACCACACATTTTATCCAATGTACTGTACACCTATTGCCCTCGAGAATGTTGAGGCCCAAATACTCCAAAGCCTACATTTCTCCATTCTTCCATCTCTTTTTCGGTCTTCCCTTTCCTTGCACCTTCCACTACTGACACATACAACATCTTAATCAGTCTTTCCTCATTCATCTTTCCATATGCCTGAAACATGTCAGCTCACATAGGTTAGCCCTCTCAGTAAAGCTGCACTTACTACCATACCTCTGAAAAACTGCACTTACTACCATACCTCTCTGATGCTGTCATTCCTTAAATGATCAATCTCTCACACCACATATCATCCTTAGGTATATCATTTCCAACACATACATCCTGACCCCATAAGGGTTGGGTCAAAGGCTAGTGACGTCGAGGTTGTAGTGAAGAGCAGGGAGAAGTGAAGATGTGGCTGTATTGAAGATTAGGGCATAATAAACATTGCTGGTGACCTAACTTTTAAGGGTGTACTGGAAAACATGAGAGATTAGTGAATCTGAGGGTGTTATGAAGATGGCTCTTGACCAAAGCCTGAACTGAACATTAGTGAGTGATAATGCAGAGGAAGGCAAACCACATTTGATCATGGTTGTTGGTATTTCTAGTCTTATAAACGTTTTATTCCTAATGAATTTGTGCTGTTATTAATCTTGATTTTTTTTTTTCTATTCATTTATACCTGAAATGCCCCAAACTTTAGTACAATATAATGTATCAGTATCAGTGTCCATGCACACATTAATTTTTCAAAAACATTATGTTTTTCTATCTTAGTTGCTCTCACAGGGTTTGAACATAGGAATTTTCATTTGGAGCTTTCTAGACCAAAAGATCTCTAAATTAGGGACTAGGAACCAAAACCTCAGGCCTTATCAAGAGTATTATACACTAGATATCTGTCTTGATATAAACTGTAAATGAAATGCACCATAATTAACATTATATGAACTTAGATATGCTAATACTGTAGTTTGAAAACATTTGTCGAGTGAACCATACATGTCTGAGGATCATTATCATAATATTTTTCATTTTCATTATGTTTTTGGTTTATTATTCAGATTCTCCTATTTACCAATTGTGGACAGTAAGCCAAGATCTGAGTAATTAATTCTTGTTTTGGCCTGAGGGGACAGTACAAAATTGCAACTGACATTCTGACCAGAAAGCTTACTCAGACCATTGCATTCAGCACTTGTCTAAATATTGCTAGCAATGCTTAACATTTGAAATCAAAGTCTCGGAACTCACTTCTTTGCAAACTGGATTTAGCTTCTTGAGGGATCACGTAGTGAGAGGTGTGGAGCTTAAGTAAAATTGCCTTCCAAACTAGCTGGAAAGTAAATTTGCGGGTTTCAAAGGAAAATACAGTCACTGTTAGCTGCCATCAAGCTTGCAAATTAGCACAGTGCCCCATGAGGAAATCTTACCGGGCACACCACACATGATAATTGTTTAAAAATGATATGTAACAACAGATAACCAAGACCAGCTATATAGACATTATATTAGTCACTTCTTGTACACTAATATAACTTTATGATAAGATTAGATATTCCATGAAACAATGATTAACCAATGTTAAAGGTTTAGGGTATAGTACAGTATTCATGTTAATCTACCAGTCTCTCCATGCACCAGCAGCCATAGGTGGTCAGTCATATTACAGGACTATCATGTCCAGTCATACATGACTCCTTGGTTATCCTGCTTGGAGTAGGTCAGTAGTCAGCTACTTGGTGTAAATAGAAAGCAGACACACACTGACTGACTCAATGTTGGGATGCCCATGGAGTTGCTATGATTGGTTAAGACATTTTAAGTACTGTTAATGGTCGGCATTGCGAGTAATGCACAAAAACATCATTATAGTAGATTTTTTCCTTAGTCATGATTTTTGTTCATTTGTATAATTTATGGTTTCTGTTTGCTTAGTATGTTCATAGTCTGCATGTAAATATTGTAAATACCCCAGCACAGGAAATGTTTGTAAAAATCAGAAAAATAGGTCTTTCATACACTCGATATATGCTTATTAAAGTTGCTAAAACCAGTGAAAAGAGAATAACCTTAAAGTACAAGCATCCATGAAATGTACTTTCTTTGTTGGTCTATTAACTGCCACCATCAGCACTTCATAAAACGATTAGAAAGTCAAAGTGTTTGTTTTCCGCCCACAGGGTACAAATTAGTCATGTTTACTTAAAAAAAGAATATTTAGATGGTTTGAGAGCCCAAAAAGGAGTGTAAGCAAGTGACACAGATATGGTGATAAAATAGATAAGATAGCATTTATCTGGGTCATTTTATGCCTGGGGACAGTATGTGACATGAGGTGGGTTAATCATGTTAGAAATCACATTGTCAGGGAGAGGTGTGGAAATGATTGTAGATGGCTGACCAGGGTGTGTTGAAATGGTTATGGCATATGGGTAGGAGGAGTGAAGAGACCAACAAAGAAGATATTTGTCTGAAACAAAGGAAGCAAGGGTTAGTGTAGTACTGTGCCTATTATGAGATTTTGCCTAAAACAGGGCTAGTGAGCAGTGTTCACCAGATGCCATGCTTATTTTGTAATTCTTGTTTTTTTGTTGCCACCTAGGAGGTGTAGTTGTCAGTCTTTAGGAAGTGGCATTCTCTTCAGTTTTTGGTTGATAGTTTTGGTGTTGACCAGATAAATTTCTTGTCTCATTGGATAGAACATTGAATAGCATTTCTGTTTTCCTGGCATGGCACTCATGTATTTTTTTAGTGGCTATACAATCAGTTTTCATGTATATTTATAAATTTAATAACTCTTGTTTCTTCTCATGCGTTAGGTTTTTAGTTCTAGAATACTTTCTTTTGGGCCCTCTGTTTGCAGTCATGCATTGATTATCACGTATCTTTCCTTTCTTCATTCAAGGCTAAATAGTTGCTGTTCTTGTAGTCTTTCATGGTAGTTTTGATGTTCCATTCCTTCATTTTAAAAAAAGAAATGTTTCTGGAAACTAACTTGTCTGTTTCCGAATGTTTGGTCAGTCAAACAGTGCAGCAGAATTTAATTTTGCCTCATGCATATACGTATGTTGAAATTTTTAATATAATTTATCTAGTATGTTTCTGGGTGTTTGGTCATTGGCCAAACAATACAGCTTTATTGAATTTTGCCTTATGTATACATGTATGTTGATTTTTTTTTTTCGTTTTGATTCTGCTGTAGAAAGTGTCATATTCATTATTTCATTTTAACAATACCATCTTCTCAGAGTTTTCACTTATATTCAGGATTTTCATATATGATGATTCCTAGGACATCGGTGTTTACAACGCTTTCGTTTTCTCTTAGTCCTTTTTGAGGCATTACTGTACAAGGCTTATTTGTTCAAATATACCTCCAATGAATTCCATTAGGTTCTTTTGTGCCCACTCTATTAATTATATCTAGATCTTTTTCCATGGTCTTCTCGTCATTTCTCCTGTCATTTTGCTTATTCGCCGTTTCCCGATTTAGCAAGTTAGCGTCAGGACAGATGATGGGCTTATTGGAAAATTCTTGGATGTTAGCAGGGCAGTTGTAGCTACGAATATATATGTACTGCCCCGTTCGTTATGATCTTGGACCACTTGCATAGTGAGCGTTTATGTGGTCTTAGGAGTCATCCTTTACACCTGAAGATGTCATGGATTTTTCTTGCGGTTGGTGTATATATACGTAGCTTGGCGTTGATGGCCCTTATTAATGACCCTGACAGTGGATAGGCCTAAAGCCCAAACAACTAAAGATAGTTATGGTTCAAGGATACATAGATATAGATGACGGGTAGATATTACAGGTGTTTGTCCTTCACAACAACGTAGTTGGACAGGTGCTTATTCGGTGAAATCCGAAATAACGTTCATCAGATATAAGGCTACTGCTTGAATGTAGTAACTGTCACCAAGTTATCTAATGTTAGACAAATCATTGTGCAACTTTTATCCGAAAGTGAATTTTGGATGGCTGAAGGTGAACAAAGTATTCGAATCTAGCCTTACATTTCAAAATGTACCAACTAGGCATTGTTTTAGTGAACTAAAGTTAGCCTAGAAGTGTGATTGCGTAGTTACCCAACATATGTTAGTTTAGAAGTTCGATAGCTTGTAATTTAAAGCCCCTGTTGATTCCAACGTAAATGAAAAAAAAATTGTGGTACTGAACCCAAATGTAAATAGAGATAACTAGATGTAAAAAAAAAAAAGTAAGTTTTTCTTGTATAGTAATTGGCATGTTTATAATTTGGCATTCTAATTTTTTATGTAATCCCTGTCGGTCCTGTTTAGGCTCTTGACATTGTGTGTGTAATGCTTCTGAAATAATGAAAACATTCTTTTACCAGCTGAGTACAACATAGTTACAGGAAAGTTTGCTTCTCGAGTTGACACCGGAATCTTGGCTGAGTTGTAGTCAGATTAATGTAATTCTGGCTCTTTTACAACCCTCAACGTTTGATATGGTAGTGGACGATGTTTCTTGTGAAAACGGATTAGTATAATGTTGAAAGGGTGCGCGAAGAATATGACAAGCATGTAGGTATTGTTTGTGTTGCGACACGTCACAGCTTACGTCAGTCTTCGGTGTCCCAGACAGGTGTTTGTGTTGGAGAGAAGTTGGCCATGTTGCAAGAACCGCCGCATTTCCACTATCTAGATGCCTACGTCTGAGTAGTTGACAATGACACATACTTAACAATTTGCACCAAGTTGCTCTTGAATCATATTTCCTAGATAGAAATGCCTTTGAATGTTTCGATATGTCTTTACGTGATA
>JAUTYZ010055586.1:0-12197 GCA_032273725.1 Panulirus interruptus | reverse complement strand
GTAGATGATGGATACAGGAAGGATGGTAGAGGTAGATGATGATAGAGTAGAGGGAAGGAAGGAAGGGGAGTGGATGCGTCCCATGTGCGGACGACGACCTGAGGGGGTCGTATGGTAACGACCCAGCCCAACAACGCTACCCAACCAAGGTCAGTCTTTATGACGACCCGGGTCACGCGAACCACCGCCGTGGCCCGCTGATGTTGTTTATGGTGGTCTGTACCTGCTTATGTTGACTGCTGCTTCCCCTCGTGTGCCTACTTACTGCTCCGTCTCCCCTCATGTACCTACTTACTGCTGCGTCCCCTCGTGTACCTACTGAGTCGATCTCTCCCAGAACCCTCTCCTCCTCTCCCAGTACACACCAGGCATGTCCATCACCTTCCCATACCGCGGATAAACAATTACTTTCACGATATTAATTACCAGTCAATAAACAAGTTTCAAAATGATAGCATATTATGCACGTACTTATTATTTCCTTACAGTTTACTGGTAAAGTCCCTCCGCCTCAGAGTACTTGGAATTTAGATGAGAAACCGTTTTCTATTCATACTTTCCTATAGAATTTCCTTGTCAGTATATTCTCTCAATTACTTGCTCATCCTTCATAGTTATCATCATACCGGCAGCTGTGCCCGAGGAAGTGGAGGGGTGGGGAGGTGCATTTTGCTTTACTATCCTGTCTCCATCTATAGTGGTGGGTGGGGAGGAGCCATCTAGTCTCCATCTATAGTGGTGGATGGGGAGGAGCCTTCTGCTTTACTATCCTGTGTCCGTGTATAGGACTATAGGATCCTATTACTGTCCTGCAGCAGATAACCTCGTCATAGACCAGCAGGTCTTCTGTTATCTGTCGTTTGCCAAGTACTCCCATATGCTGCATATATTCGGTGCTCTGACTGTCTGCCTGGAAGTAGCACTTTACTTGACTTTACTTGGTTGAATATCTTGGTAACGAAAGTGGTAATTAAAGGTCACTTGGGATAGTTAGACAATTTGATTCGTCTTGTGACACCCCCACACAGGAAGAGGAAGTGTGTGTGTGTGTGTGTGTCTGTATAAAAATAATATACCAAAGAAATGAATTACGTTTTATTGAATTTAGGCAGCCAATTGGCTGAAAGTACACAGTTGATGTATTAAAGATATTTCAGAACTGGTATGTCATAGTAGTAATTAGTTAACTAATGAAGGGCTTAAGATCAAGGTGGGGCTGGATATATCCACGTGTGTATTTGTGTGTGCGTGTATACGTTAGTGTATGCTTGTGTCTGTGTGTGTGTGCTTGTGTACAGTATGTGCTAGGGTATATGTGCGTGATTCGGTGTGTACAAGCTGCAGTATATGTGTGTGTTTTTATGTACACATGTGAACAGAACACACCATAGATTGCATGACTAAAATAAACAGGCATCGAACACACGAAATCATTCACTCTTTCTCTTCCTTTACGCTTGTGTTGGGGAAGCTGTATTTGCCGTGAGGCGCATTTGTTTCAACAACCCAGTCTTCTCCTCTCATTAATGCAAATTGGTATTGAAATTGACAGTGATCCGAAAAAAAATTGAAATCAACTCAACATTATGAGACTCCAGTTAACGATCGCTCATTGTTTACATCTAAAACATGACTCCAGTTAACGATCGCTCATTGTTAACATTTAAAACATTAGACACCGTTAACGTTCGTTCATTGTTAACATCTAAAACATGACTCCAGTTAACAATCGTTACCATTGTTTATATCCAAAACACTAGACTTCAGTTAACAATCGTTCATTGTTAACATCTAAAACATTAGAGTCCAATTAACGATCGGTCCTACGTAAAACAACATTTTTATTGTTTTATCACCAAACAATTTTTATAAAGCATATATTTGTTAAACTACAAAGCTTCTGACAAGCTGACTGGGTGGAAGGTGACTGGGAGGTTGTTGAAGTGGGTGACTGGGAGGTTGTTGAAGTGGGTGACTGGGAGGTTGTTGAAGTGGGTGACTGGGAGGTTACTGAACTGGGTAAGTGGAGGGTTGTTGAGGTGGGTGACTGTGTCAATTCATCGTTGATAATGGTTAGTTCATACCACAACATACACTGTTAACTGACACAGAAACAGAAAAATGCTAGAGAACTTGATGTAACTCCTGCTGCAGGTGGCAAGTGGCGCCATATTGCACCACTGTTTGTAGGTGGTGAGGAGAACCGTCACATGTAAACAGTAGAGTCCAGAACTAATGCTCGGATTCCACACCCGTTAATTCTTCTTTGTAAGGAGCATAATTAAATCCTTCAGGTTACATAGATGTACAGGTTATGTAGCAGTGAAGGTGTAGGATCGGTACAGGTTATGTAGCAGTGAAGGTGTAGGATCGGTACAGGTTATGTAGTTGTGAATATGTAGGGATTATGTTATTATGTTCATTACCTGACAGCTGGTACTCCACCCAAACATCACACGGCTCTCATGTAGTTATAGCTGTACGAGATACGTTTGTATTTAATTACTAATGATGGATAGAAATGGCATTTGTACGACAGAACTCAATCAGAATTATCCATCTCATTTACATATAAAATGATCGAGAGAAATGCGAGTGAAATTAATCATTAAGGTATGAAAGACAGAGAGAGAGAGAGAGAGAGAGAGAGAGAGCATTTGTAAATAATCTGACACCAAATTCTCCTCAATAATCAAATAATGAGAGCCACACTGTCAACAGACCGAGGTGTTGCCAGTGTTGAAGTTCTGATGTGTCCCGCATCCCGAGTCTCCCAGTTGTGCCAGAGGAAAAGAAAATTTGTTTCAGTTTTCACTACTTTATTCCTTGATAGATGTTTGCCAGATGATGTTGCGTCTGTATGGGATGATTATGAAGAAGGATCGTGTGAACATTGAGGACCATGTGCTGTATACCAGAATGATAACACATACACCGTCCGTCCAAATCTCGGATTATTTCAGTTTTCAGCACTTTATGCCTTGATAGGCTCCAGCCGGAGAGGTCCAGGGTCAGTCCACTGTTCGTGGGCAGCTGGTCAGGAGTGATGGGGGGGGGGGGGGATGGGCCGCTGTGAGTAAGGCGTGACGGTGACGACGCGTCAGCCTCGCACCTGGGGAGGCCTCCAGCTGGCCTCACACAGCTGGTGTGACGGCGGGTCCATGGCCCCAGCACCACTCTGGTGGCCCGGATGTTGAGTGCATGGTCCTTATGTAGTAATACATACATTAACATCGTTCCTCGTGTAACAATACATACATTAACATTTATTTCGTTATTCCGTTTATGATTCGTTGGTGCTTTTCAACACACAAATGAGAAATGTAGTTTTCAGTGTTTCAATATGGGAACAACTCCTACGCTATTCATCAGTAATACCGATGAAATGATTTATACAGACGTAGTTTTTTTGTTCTGTATTGTTACAACCGTTATTACCGTTCGCCACAGGTCTGTTCTGTATTGTTACAACCGTTGTTACCGTTCGTCACAGGTCTGTTCTGTATTGTTACAACCGTTATTACCGTTCGTCACAGGTCTGTTCTGTATTGTTACAATCGTTGTTACCGTTCGTCACAGGTCTGTTCTGTATTGTTACAACCGTTGTTACTGTTCGTCACAGGTCTGTTCTGTATTGTTACAACCGTTGTTACCGTTCGTCACAGGTCATGGGAAGCCGGGAGGTGCTGACCACTACCATGTTCACCATACTTCTGCGTTGCCGGCTCCTCTCATGACTGGGAACCACAGCAGAGAAGCGAGCACATCTCCCGTGTTCATAAAGGAAATTAAAGAATATCCCTGTGTCTATATGTATGTTCATATGTATCTTATTGATCACAGAAAATATTTTCTCCCAGTTTAGTTTAGGTTAGAATAGTACTTGACATCCCGTGGCGACCAACACACCTCACACACCAACAGTTCTCGCTGGTCAATGAGTCGTCAGTTGACACCGGTGTCGTCGTACACTTTTCACACGTCAGGGAGCAAAGCTTTGGTAAGAAGCTTATTCTTGTTATGGTGAGGCGGCAGAAAAAAGAAATTTCGTTCAAAGCCAGAGGGATCCGGTAGGGTATCGGAGGGAGATCCGAAAATTTAGCAAAAATGAAAAATATTTCCCACCAACAGGCAGCCAGTTAGGTATCCATCTGCCAGGATCTACACGCTCCAAATCTTCTCCACAGACAGAGATTTACAGGGAAATGTGGCTGGACACGGAAGATGTTGTCGTGCTTTCTTGTCTTCATCTCATGAGGCATGAAACAAGTCTTTGTTTGCACATACATGGGAACACGCACTCACTCATACACATACACTCATACAACCAGCCCAGTACCACGCTGAGGTAAGGTAAACGAAAGTAAACTTTTGCACTTAAATCAGCATTCGTTTAGATGTTACAAATCTTTCCTACTTTTGATGTATATTGACTGACTAAACTGAAGTCAAACATCCACTCTAAGTTAGAAATAACGTATTCTATATATCTATATATATATATATATGTGTGTGTGTGTGTGTGTGTGTGTGTAACATATTGGTTTTAGACTAACGAGATCTCAAGAGGCACTGTGGCACTTAAGACATCTCTCGGCACATCACTGATATCAAAATTTATAACAATTGAGGAATTCATGGAATTTTCTTCAGTGTGTAACGTGGATGATGATTACCACTCCTAGGCCTGAGCTGGTGTCGTGAAGGTGTCGTTCATCCTCGATTTAACTTGGTAATGTCAACAGTAACACTTCAAAGTCATTTTTCGAAGAATGACTTTTTAACTTTACTGCTGTGTCATCACCCTCCCAAGCATAGCCCACACCACTGGAGAACTGATGCAGTTTCACTGGAGAACTTTCAAAATTCTCTTCCCCACTGGTGGAAGAACACCTGCATGACCACAAACCCAGGTTTATATAAACATAAACCTGTTTGATCATAATGAAAAAGCTCCTCTGTTCATTTTACCTAAAGCCTACATTTGGGAATTCTAGGTAAAATTGGTATGTGAAGAAAAGTCACATTCTTCTTTGTGGATAATTCAGTGTAGAGAGCACGGGATGTGAAGGATCTGGAGGGAAGCTTAGTTTCCCAATCTACTGCTTAACATATCAGTACTGACAAGACCGGTTAGGGGGCTACAGCAGTGCCTGGCCCACTGACTTTCGGTCACTGCTTTCATCGTACACCAATTCACAGGAAGGATCCATGACATCCACGCAACACGACACTACACACGAGACGACATAAAGCTCGACACACACACACGCACACACACAATACATTGACATGCAAATCAAAATAAGGCGTTCTATTGGCAGGTTTATAAGTCATAATTAAAACAAATTCTTTATTGGCTAAAAGTTTACTGATACATATACGATGCAACAGCTGATAAGGTTTTAAAATGATTGAGTGAGCAAAAGAAAAAAAACACCAGACAGTCCAGTGCCAGAGGAGGGCAGGGCCAGTGCCTAGATCCAGCTGCCAGATCAAGGCTACAGTCTTAACACCTGTCTCAGCACACCGCAACTACGACATCATCAGCCAGATCCTGTCAGTTTATTACTCCCCGAGCTGCAGCCCAGGCGCGGCTCACCCCGCAGTTGGGACTGTCTTCGCGTACCCAGATGCCCCTATACCTGCTGGCGATGGAGCTCTCTGTGTCCTCCTCAGACCTGCATTCCCTCCCCTCAGTAGGCAGGTCCCTCTGACGTGCACCGTCTCCCAAAAACGTATTGCCGACTGATTTTGAACCATCAATTATTTCTTCATTTTGGTTTCTGCCGTCCAACTTTACGTCCCTGGGTAAGACGTAGAGAGATGGGTCTCTTCCTTCGTGTGCTGACCTCCCAAGCTCACGGCGACCGTCATTACCCACATCACAGCTCTTCAGGTGTTCCTCAGAACCAGGTTCTTCCTTAACCATGGTAGACGTCCTAGGAAGACTGAGGCCGAGGTCACCAGTTAGAGTAGCATACAATGGAGGATCCTCATCCTTCTCGGCTAATTTCGTCCAGACAGATGAACCAACATCGTCGGAGATCTTCACATTTCTCGCGAGACTTGACTCCATACTCTGGTCACTCTCTGACCTCCACGTGAGGTCGACAAAGTTTGTATAGCCCGGGTAATGTCTGGCTCGGGAGGAGAGTACCATACGCCTGAGGTCGACCCCCCTGTCTCGGCCGCCTCGGGAAGGTCGTGGAAGACGTCCATAGCCGCCATCTTGAAAAGTTCCTGCGAAAGTTGAAATCACTCGTTGCCTCACAACGCCATATTCTTCATTAATATTATCATTTGGAAATTAAGCAGATTTTTATAACCCAAAGCTGAAAGACGAGGAATCAAGATTAAGCAGAAAAATTAGGACTATCACTGATAGTTTATGAGATTCTTCCTCTCGGTGTGGAGAGAACCTACCCATCACGGGATGTATGAAGGACTGCGAAGAGAAGCTGGTCTGAATCTCTTCAACAGCGGGTGTCTGCGATCTCTCAGCGTCCGACCGCTCCTCCTGAGAAATAAAGATAATATATTGGCCACATTATGATAAACTACACCAAAGTCAATGTGAAAGATCAACAGTTTTATTTCTAATCTCTTGGGATATGAGGACATTGCTGCTGTCCAACATTGTTTACATTCCATACTGGGCCGTAAGATCTCACGTAATAAGATATAATGTCCGCCAAATAAATTGACTTTATTCCCGCAACTGATCTAAAGAACTTTATGTTTTCCCGCTAAATTTGTCCATTGGCTACAAATAATGAATGATGATCTAACCCAGCTTACTTGAAATTTAGACAAACATTTCAGTTATGTAAAGCGATTGAATTATTCAAACTTTAACAGTTTACCAGTGGAAGAATTCAGCCAACACAATAAACCGTCTCGGGAAATTCTATCCGAATGTTTGCGGAAAAACGGCAGAGGAAACAACGTCTCACCGCACGATTCCTTCTGGTCTTGTAGGAGTCAACACAATAGTAGACGAAGACGAAGCAGAAGGAGAGGGCGATGAAAGTAGCGATACCCACCAGCGGCCACAGCACTGACGGGATGACGATAGGCATCTTGCTGTAGGGACGAACAAAGGAAGGCTATAGAGAAGGCTACACAGTACCACCTGGGTCCGGGACTTGACAAGAACGATCATGAGTCCCCAATAGGAGCAGCTGACAGCAGTACCATAAATATCATCAACAATACAGTTCATAAATATATCGCTTCAGATCCACGACTGACGGTGTGTGCGCGTCTCCTTTGATATATGAAAAGTTTACAGGCTTCCCTCTTTGAAACGTGTGCATGTCTTTCCACTCTTGCCACACTAATCCACGAGTTTCCGTTGTCTTCCACTATCACAAAACAGCCTATTCAAGACCTTGTGGGCTGTTGTTGGTTGAAATCCTGGGTATCATCCTGCCAGACACGCGCCTCCCACCCTCCACATCTGAATGCCAGAGTATATCGAGTTCAGACCTTATGTTTCTGACAAAAATATATTTGGGACGATATATTTCTCTTGCCAGAGTATACTGGGGACGATATATTTCTCTTACCAGAGTATACTGGGGACGATATATTTCTCTTACCAGAGTATACTGGGGACGATATATTTGACGAAAATATACTCGGGACGACATATCACGGTCGAAACTAATCTATCTTATATTTCTTAAACGTTTAAGGATAAATCAAAATACTTTCTTGTTTGGCTACGAATAACTCCAGAGTGAATAGAGCGATTTCTAAGTTTTAAGTTGTGATTCGTCATTACACATGTCACATTTCTCGTTATTTTCTAGTTCCCAGTTCACTGTTTTCTGTACTACAAAGTTTAAGAAACTTTTTAAAGAAAGTTGTAGGCAGTGACAGAAGGAGTAATGAATGCATATGTTCAGTACTGTTGCACGATGTAACAATGACTACCCTTGGTTACCGTTCACCAGATCAGTGATTACCGTTGGTTACTGATTACCAGAACAGTGAATATCGGTGGTTACTGGTCATCAGATCAGTGACTACCGTTGTTACTGGTAATCAGTACAGTGGCTGCCGTTGTTGCTGAACCTAAGAACAGTGACTACTGTAGTTACTGATCCTCAGAACAATAACTACCGTTATTACCAATCACCATAACAGTGACTACCGTTGTTACTGATAATCTGTCGTCCTGAGTGGAGCGCCACGACAGAACCTGTCGTCCTGAGTGGAGCGTCACGACAGAACCTGTCGTCCTGAGTGGAGCGCCACGACAGAACCTGTCGTCCTGAGTGGAGCAACACAAACATCAAGTCAGGCAGTTGAACGAAATTTTGACGAGCTCACTTCATAAACTGTGGTGCTGTGACGTACCTGATGTACCGTGTTACACTGTGGCGTTTGTCTGGGCAGTTCCTATGGCAATACTGTACCATACCGACCGTGGCACCTGCGAGACAGCCTATTGGATTTAGGAGTAACTATCGTTAGAAACCTAACGTACAAACAATAGCGTACTGATGTATGGATTAAAGCCAATACCGTACTTGTATTCATGGATGGAAGCGTCAGTAACCAATGCTTTGCCCAGCATCAGTAAGAGCTCACTCGGGTAGGGTTATGGCCAGCACACAGCAAGGCAGACAGCGATGGATCACGTCAGTACCACCTAGCATTAAAAGCACTTCGCATAAAGACAGGTATCATAATTACACAAATGGCGACTATTATTAGGGACATAATAGCATAAGCAATTTATAATCTGAAGTGAGCGTTCTCATCAACAGGGTTAAAGTAAAGAAATTTAGATTCAGGAAAAGAGTAGGCGAGGTTGGATTAATCAGAATACTGATGCAACACGTTGCCAAGTGGGGTCATAAAGGCTGACCGAACGGAAAGTTTCAAACATTCAGCGGATGAATATGTAAATATGTTTATGGCCAATAGTGGCTGGATGTAAAGAGGAACCGCCTCACTTGGGTCAGTAGGACAACCTACTTATATTCTTAAGAACATAAGAACCCATGGATGGAAGGAAGCTGTATCAGGACTGCTGGCCAGGCAGTTGCCCTTCACACCAAACCACCCTCACTCATGTTGCCATCCAGTCTGTACTTGAAACTTTCTACAGGTTGTCTACCTCCTGTCATGTATGGTATGGCAACTTGATCAACTCTTCAGCAAGTGTCTCTAAACCTGTGTTTTCCTCTATCCTTATCATATCAAACATGTTTCCAACCGTTGTTGCAAGATTATCCATAGCTTTTCATACCCGTCTTACCCACATGTACACCTCGATTATACCACCGTAATCTTACCCTACACCTTTCTAGGGACTGAACATTTAATTTCCTTAGTCTGTACTCATAGGTTATCATTTTTGTTATCCTCCTTTGTATGCTTTCGAAAGTTTATATGTATTCTGTAAACCCGCACTGCAAAATCAAGATCACGTCTCACTGCAGGAGATATAGCTGCAATATAACACTTGCACAGGTATTCCTAACCCTTCTAAAAGCAAATCCAATTATTGTAAATTCTTTATATTGGCCGTTTATATATTGTTTTTATCGGTTTTTGGTCAGTCCTTGTACAAACTAGATCTCACTCACCTCCGGCTTCTCACTATCCTTGATGTTAAAGGAACTTATGCATTGGACGCCTAGCTTTTCTCCCAGCTCTCATCACTGTTTGTCGCCTCAAAATCATTTTTGAAAAATGACATCAAATCCCTGGGTCAAGCTTTCCCCTTGATATGTGTCTGACGTGAATCATGTATTGTGTTCTGTGCGAGAGTCCTAACTTTACCTGCAGAAATGTTCCTACCACTGACACGCTAACTGGACGGTAGTTAAAAGGCTAAACACCTGTCACCCATTTTCAGTACTGGAATTACATTGGCCGTCTTCCATAGTTTGTCTATAGCTATTGATAATAAATATTTATTAAACAATGTTGACCAATAGATGAACAATAATTTCTTCCTTGTACTCTCCTAAAGGTGAGGCCACACCATATCCAAACGTGTTGGTGACTGTGTGATCACCATCATTGTTGAGGACGCGTCCCCACCAGCGGAACAATGTTATGAACATTGTTGTAAACATTCCGGACAAAAGCTCTACCACCAGTGTTTGCAGCATTGTCCAATACAGACAGATCTACAACAAGACAAGAGTGACAACAATGTTAGGAACAAAGTTGTCATTTTTCGACCAAAGCTGACTACTGTTGTCAACATTAACCTCATCATCGGGAGCAGTTATATGTCAAAAATTTTATCAATTATAACGTAGCCAACATGTCCGTGCATGCGTCACAACATTTCCGATAATACAGCCAACGTGTGTTACCGACACTGTATCCAACAGCGTAAGAATTTTGGTCATATTGTCGGGAAGTTTGTGGAGTAACGACACCATCATTGTTACACACACTACCAGTCTATTCAAGCTGTTGTCCACAATGTTACTAACCACGTTACCAACAATGTTACGTTGGTGTGGCGCCACAGGTTCCAAAGATCTGTTTACCTCTCAGATATCTGCTTCAGAACGTCATGTTTATTTACAAAAACAAAAGTGCATTGTTGATCCTGCTCACTTCCCCCCGCTGTACGTTCCTTCCACCTCGAGCGCACCCAAGGTTAGTTGCCTAGAATAAGAGAGCAACAATCTCGTTCAGAAACAACACAATCTCCCCAAATGTTACCATGTGTGTGATCCATGGTAGTGACTACCTTCTTGCCTCAGGCTATCGTAGGAGAGTAACACAAGCCAAGGCAGTTCCGGCCGCTCTGGTGGGTTCTACAGCTGTCGATGTCGGCGACCACCCTCAACAGCCGGCTGGCCTCTCACTAACGCCGGCAACAGGCGACTAAATGTCCTCCTAACTCCTAAGTTCTGAGTCGCATACTAACACCGTTCACTGGGTATTGCGAAACCAAGGCGACACTGCTCCAGCACGGCACTTGTCGAACCATTTAGCGTCCCGGACGGCATCTGTGTAACAGACTGTATAGGCCGCTACCTGAGGATTTTATGGGTTTACTTTCATGAGAGTGTTAATAGCAGGTGTAGCGAGGGTGTTGATGCGTCGTCGTAATATTGAAGTAGTTTGCGGTATTAAGGCAGTTATGTCTTAATCGTTCTTGTCTTTCTGAAGAACTTGATCACATCCATTCATTCTTCCGAAGCGCTTCGAATCCTGGTGTTTATCTCAATATTAACAACTCAGTAAAGCCGATGCCATCATCCGATTTTCTCTCTCTCCCTGGAATCAGATTTGCATATTAAACATTATCATACAGCCGTCTTGCTCGAGAGTAAAGAGTATCATATACACCAGCTGATCCAGTCATATGACAATAAACCTTCCAGGTAATGTGCTTTCTCTCACATCGGGTTTATCTTGCTCGGACGCACTCATTACACCAGGATACTTCGGCAACTAGTAACACTTTACTTCAAGATCTATAACAACCAACACTTACAGCCTCTGGTGCAGCACAAAGACATACAGATTTTTCACAGAGAAAAGCCTGTGAACTTTTAATGTAGTGAACAGGCTTTTCCCTTTGAAACATATTTATGTCTTTCTGCTCCCACCTCAGTAATCCATGAGTGTCTGTTCTCTTCTGCCATCACAAACAGCCTCGTTAGGACCCAGTGGTCTGTTGCTGTTTGAATTCATTTGTACTTGTACACCACGTAAACAGATGAGGTTAGTATACCAAGTGAACCATAGAAGTTAGTATACTAAGTAAGCCATGGAAGTTTTTTTTATACTTGATAGCTGTTTCCTGCGTTAGCAAGGTAGCACCAGAAACAGATGAAGTAAGGCCGCATCTGCTCACATCCATTTTCTAGCTGTGTAATGCACCGAAACAACAGCTCCCTATCCACATCCAGGCCCCAAAGACCTTTCCATGGTTTAACCCGGTCGCTTCACATGCCCTGGTTCAGTCCACTGACAGCACGTTGACCCCAGTAAACACCGTTCCAGTTCACTGTATCCCATGCCCTCCATTCACCTCCCTGCCTATTCAGGTCCCGATCGCTCAGATTCCTTTTGATTCCATCCTTCCACCTCCAATTTGGTCTCCCGTTTTCCCTGTTCCCTCCACCTCTGACACATACATCCTCTTTGTCAACCTGTCCTCACTCATTCTCTCCTCCATTTGCCCAAACCATTTCAGCACATTC
>JAUTYZ010055476.1:0-12198 GCA_032273725.1 Panulirus interruptus | reverse complement strand
GTTATCTGGTATAGTTATCTCTTCTAGTGTAACATC
The DNA here is from genome assembly GCA_032273725.1 of Panulirus interruptus. Lineage (NCBI taxonomy): Eukaryota > Metazoa > Arthropoda > Malacostraca > Decapoda > Palinuridae > Panulirus > Panulirus interruptus. Next base: position 12,162 of record JAUTYZ010055476.1, on the reverse strand, counting down.
CACAGGAGGATTTTAAGAGGTATTACACATATAGTTTATATGATTGTAGGAAGTGTTTGCTGAATACGGACGAGTCGATGGCTCTTGAAGGGATGGCGTGTTGATTGAATCTGATTTTTGCCGCAATTGCGGCTAAGTTATAGTGCATTCCTACCCATCCTGTGGGAGGAGGCGCAAAAGAGGATATACTGGTTGGACATGGAGTCAGGGTGTTGGGAGAGGAGCGGTGTTGACCTTGAGCTTGGATTGTGGGGATCATAGTGTGTCATTTTACAATTTGACACACTTGAACGATGGGTGCTGGAAACTTTTGTTTTTCATCATAATGATTTGTTGGATTTGTAAGTACTTTTATCATTATAGATTTGTGTGATGAGTTTCAGAATTTGACGGAGGCCTTAACATCATAGATTGCCTCGGAATTGAGCTTTAGAATTTGACGGAGGCCTTAACGTTATAGGTAACCTCGGTAGAAACAATCATCTATCGCAGTCAAACCGTGCAGCAGTTCCCAGGAAAAGTGTTTCTTTTGAGAATTTCTCTAGGAATAATTCTCTTTGCTTCAGAATTTGCAGTTTATAATTATTCGACTTCGGGCCTGCTTACTTTGGGTTAAAGTGACTCACCAGGCATTATTAAGTATTAGAGATTTCATGGAAGGTATTCTTGATCACTCATCAAGTTGCCATTGTATGTAATTGAAAAAGGATTTGCTTGAAGTTTCCTCATTTTGCATTGTTTCTCGTATTTCTTCCTCTTTTTATCCACCAGCTCTGTCTCCTCTTCGGTCTTTCTCTCCTTTCTCTTACTCTGCAGCTTACTCTTATTAGACATATTTCTTCCTTTCACTTCATATTTATACTCCCTTTCCCCCATCGCCTTTCTATCTATCTATTGTTACACAGTGAGGCCCCATCTCTTTTCTCCTCCATCTTTCACCTTTTCTCCAGCTTTCCTTTCCTCCTTTTCTTGTTTCATTCTTCCTATTACATTTCTCAAACACCTTCCCTGCATACCCTTCCTCCTCTTCCTTACTCCCTTCACTCCTTCCTTCATCTTTTCTTACTCTCTCCTTAATCATTCTCCTTTCCCTTCCTATTTATACATTTTAATTCTGCCTTGCCCCTTTTTTTACCTTCCTTCTATCTCCCTCACTGTACTGCCCCAAGTCCCCTTTGTTTCCCTCTGTTCTTCATGATGCACTTCCTTTTTCATCTAATCAATCCCTTCTGTTTCATTATCTTCCCTTCATCTTAATGCACTCTGTCGTCTTCCATCTCCTCTTTCTTCTCTTTTCTTTACCTATTTTTGTTCCCTCTCCCACATTCTCCTCCTCCTAATTTTGCACTGCTATGCTGCTGCTCCTCAGCAGCTTAGTGGCCTTCAATATGTATTGCACATCCTTATGGGAATAATGTTGCATTGATAGGGCCTTTTGTTGGATAATTTTTTTCTAAATTACTAAAGTTTCTCCAAATACAGTGATGATAAGAAAGTTTCACTGACATAATCAGGTAATTTGAGGATTTGCTGTAAAGGTGTTCACACCTATTTCTGAGACATTTTCAGAGAAACATATGGACATGCATTTTAGGGGGAGTTAAGGGTATGCATTGTTTCATAGGTTTCTAGATTTAATAGTTAGTTGTGTTGTTTTATAAGAGATGGAGTGAGAGAGAGCAAGGTGGGTAAGAGGTTTGATTAGGATTCAGAACAAGGTGTGATGTTGGTATTGTTGGTGAGTAAAGGGTGTAAGGTGTGTTGTGGGTTGGATGGCATTCACTTTAAATATTTATATTACTGTTGGTGAATAAGGATATACAAACCCTTTATTAAAGAGCTTTACTCTAAAGAGTAAGCTGTTTATGTGTTTTTTGAAGAATAAATTTGATATTTTGTTTTACTTAAGAGAGACTAATGTAAGATCAAAGCAGTTTTGATGTTGGTATATGGTTTAAAAATTTTTTTTTTTCAGAGTAGATGATGCCTCAGCAATGAGCCACAGTCTTGAGGGCCGAGCAGTGGCAGCAGTGATCACTGACATCACTACACCCGCCATTACTGTCACCAGGCACAAACATCAGCCCTTACAGTATGTAATTTCCAGTTTAAAGCAACACTTACTTCTGTCTGTTTGGTTCCAGTGAAAGTGTAGATGATAAGCTTGTATTTGTATGATATCCGTAGAATTAGCAGGTAGAATGAGCATACATAGATTATGAAATAAAGATGCAAAGAAATGGTTTCACCAGTGTTCCAATGTATACTTCTTGTACTACTGTTGTTAAAGTTTATCATCTGCTACTCTTGAACTAATAATTCCCTCTTCCATATTTATTACTGTGATTTCTGTAGTTTGTTGTCACTTTCAGTGAGAATGTGTCCGATGCACACTTTTTCTTTATTTTGGTAATCATTTGTATGAAAGTTTTATGTGAGCTTCAAGCATAAATTTTTCTTCCATAATTATCATTAACCTACAGTTTGAAATAATTATATATATCCAAATTAACATCCTTTTAATTTTCTGCTGTCTATATCCCAGAGGTTTTATTTTTTCAGTTTTTCTGAGTTATGGAGCAATATGTTCATTTCTTCAAAAGACTTTTCAGTAAACTCTTAAAGTTGTATTACATTTTGAAGCAGTCTAGTATGTGTGATGGGTGACTTGAATGAAGACAGAGTGGAAGAGGGAGTGATAGGTGGGTATAGGGTCCCAGATTCAAATGGCATTGGTTAAAGAATATTCGTATTGTGTACATACATTAGATATAAAAATGTTCACGAATACACATGGATTAGGTACAAGGAAAACAGGATAGTTAAGAGCACGAGTGATATGTTGTTCATTAGAAGAAATAGGTAGTGTGCATTACATGCAGTTTGAGAGAGGGTTAGTAGGGGATATGTTAGATCATATGGTAACTTCTACTCCATAGAAAATGCCAAGGAACTTGTCAGATGCTCAACAACTAACCTCCCTTACACAGTTGTAGACACACCGAGTAAGTTGCTAGACTCGCAATAACTAACCCTATACACATACGCCAGTAATTCATCCAATTTCCTTGGCAGTATAGAAGTTCCTGGCTGCTGGAGTCATATATTTTCAGGAAAATGTTGTATTGTTGAGCGAGAAGTATGAAAAGGGAAAATAACAGTGGTTGGTACTGCTAAATAAAGTTATTATGCCATTCAAGATGTGTTGGCCAGTTAGTGGTGAGGGATGGTGTGGTAACCAGAGAGGGAGGGAGGGAGTGGTGGTGGTTTAAGGGGGTGTGGTAGCCAGGAAAGAAGAGAGTGATGGTGAAGGAGGCTGTGGTGGCCAGTGTGGGAGAGCGAGGTGTGTGAAGCAAGGGAGGGTTTGGTGGCCGGGGTGGGAGGGCATAGGAGTAGCGAGGGAGGGTGTGGTAGCCATACCATACGTAGGAGCAAGCAAATTTGCGTGTACCTTAGATTTACTTTAGGTTGTCTTTGGAGGTGTTCTACTCAGACATTTCAGGCTGACCAAGCTGCTTAGGTGGATTCTTGGTCAACCAAGTAGATGGAGGTTGAATTCTGCAGACCCACATAACCATCACATCCTGCCATGTTTGGGACACTCTTAAAACACTTATCTAAGGCCTTTTTGAATTTTTTTTCTATACACCCCATACTATTTCTGATGGCTGCAGGGAGTGTGTTGTGCAGTCTTGGGACCTGGATGTTCATGGTATTTTCTGTGTGCTTATCGCTACTTTGATTTCAGTGGTAATATTTTAGTCTTCCATACCTAAAATGTTAATAGGGAACTGTTCTGTTGTAGATGAAGGACAATGCCTTCTAGGATTTTCTAAGTTTAAATTATGAAATACCTCCTCTCTTCTCTTGGGAGAGTACTGCTTCAGTTTGAATAATGAAATCCTCTCCTGTCTACACTTGAGAGTGTACAGCCTCAGTGATTTCAGTCCTTCCCAATAGTTTAGCTCCTTTACAGTGTCAGTGTGGGCTGTGAAAGATCTTTGCACACTTTCTAACTGCAAGTTCACTTACTCTGAAAGGTGATGTTGGCATTCAGCAGTATTCTATTCATAAGGGTATAAGTCCCTTGAAGAGCATCATCATCTTGAAGATCAGGAAGATCTAGCTTACCATATTTTGTTCTGTTATATTCATGGAAGGTAAAGTTGTTAGGCATTAGTACTCCAGGGTCTCTCACATTGTTCATTCATGATATGATGTCTGTACCTGTCCTGTATTCTTTATTACTTCAATCTCTCCCTGCTGGGGGATTTTGAAGTTTCCCCATAGAAAAGCATGTTATTTTTGGTGGCCCATCAGAAGGCTTTTTTTATTTGTTAGTATTTCTCAGTTCTTTTGTTGTTGAGATTTTCATTCTTATCTATTTAGTATTTTCTGCTAAAGATGATATGAAGCTATCACTTATATTTGCATCAGTGTCACCTTTGAGAATGAGGAATAGTAGGGGTTCAAGTACATTTCCTAGGGAACTGAGCTTTTTATTATGGAGGCATTGGAAATAGCCAGATTTACAAGGTGTGATATGTTTGTGAAAAAGTTGTACATCAGTCTTTCAATTTTTCCAGTTATTCCCATCTTATGCATTTTGTGTACTATGACTCCATATTCACATGTATCAAAGGTTTTTGCATAATCAGTGTATATCATGGCATTATGTTTGCTTTCCAGTGCCTCTGCAGTTTTATTATAGTGATCAAGCATCTGAGAGAGGCATGATCTTCCAACTCAGATACCATGATGTCCAGGGTTATGTAGGCTTTTTGATATTCTAATGTCAGTTTACATCTTAAGACTTTCAAAGATTACAATAACATGCAAAGCTAGTGAAACTGGTTTATAGTTGGGATTGCATTTTATGTCTGGTGGAATGGGGTGATGTGAGTCTGTCTCGAGCTCGAGGGGTTTATGCCAGAGTCCAGACTATTTATCTTGATGGTTAGTGCTTGTGCAAGTAGTATTTTATATTTCTTTATAAAGACAGAGTTCTAAGAGTTTAGTCTTGGGGCAGAATACATGGACATGTTCTCATTGGCCCCTCTCAAAGTCCTTTGCATGCTGAAAAAATCTACAGTGTGTAACATGGAGGTATTGCCATTTTGGTAGAGGCCATCCAACGAGTCCCCTTCTGAAGCTTTATCCATATCTCATAGATGGTCCTTTTTTCTTCTTTTTCGTGGGTCTTGTATGTGTTTGCCATTTCATTTGACAGGTTTGTTTTTCTTTGCTGAGTGAGCTGCACTTTTCCACAAGGTATTTTAACTCGTTTTTGCCTCCTGTAGAGTGAGAATCTTAGTAATTTTAGTCTGGACCTCATTTACTTCTTTCTTACTGGTTTCTATGTCTATTGTACATTTGGGGTGCCTCTCTAGTCATACATTTCATACACTCCTCTGGTGTTTTGCCACTCAAAAGGGATTCCATTTGTGTAGTTAACATTCAAATGATAAGTTTTTCCCATTTAGTCATTTACTTTTAAAACTGAAATTGCAGAATTCTCCTCCATGGTGGCATGTGTTTTGCCTTGCCAGTAAGTATCCATACCCTTACTTGTTTATGCTTTGCCAGTTTGTGATCTTTCATACAGTGGCTTATAGTTTATTGAATGACTAGATTATCATTTTTATTTTTGACATCAAACACTTCTACTAAATCATTTGAGGAATGTAGGATCTCAGCTGTTACATGACAATCTTAAAACATGCAGCCCAACTTCTCCACATGTTCTTCCACTCCCGTCCATCTCTGTAAGTTGTAATTTGAGATCCATACCGTACCGTTCTCCTGATTTGTATTGTGAATTTCTGTCAAGATTGTAAATATTATATTTAACTTGATCAGTATGCCAAATATGAAAAAAGAGTTTGTTTTGTGTGATAATTCCTTTTATTTGGCATGTGTGAATAATGTTATGTATTTGATTTTTAAGTTATGAGGAATTTTTTTAAGGTTCTTCCATTTGTATGCTCTGTTTTGACAGTTGTGGTAGATGAGGCCCTGTTACAGTTGGTAACGAGCTTTCCAATCCAGTATTATTTTGTACAGGATTGCGAGGGTCATTTCTTCCTATGGAAGTTCTCAGTTTTGGTTTGATCCCATCTCTGAGTCTGGAAGAATTTCACCATCTAGGCTTGGCCTCTTTTCTGTCAGTTACAGTGAAGTGTATTGTGTCCGAAAGTCCCTGCCATATGGTGACCTTGGCAGTATTGGATTAGACAACATCTTTCTTCTAGCAGTGATTTACACTTTTCTGGGAGGGAGAATGACTGTGGAAAAGTATCGAGCGAAACGTAAGAAGCTGCATGCAGCATTGATGGATCTGGAGAAAGCGTATGACAGATGAGTGGAATGCTTTATGGGTTTATGCAAATGTAAGAGTGGATGGAGAGTTGAGCAAGTCTTGTCATACAAGTGGGTGTGAGGCACGGCTCTGAGATGAAAGCAAAACTAGGGAAAGGAGTGCAGAGATGGAGTGTGGTATTGAGGAATGGTGGTTAGTGACAAGCCTGTTTGCGGATGATTTTTTTTTTTCTGAGGTTGGGAGCTATCTTGGGTAGGTTTGGTGATATGGAAGGAGAGAGCAGTACAAGGTAGAAGAGTCACTGGGGCCCTGAATAGAATGATGAAGGGTAAAGGTGTAAGTGAACAAAGGATTAAGGGAGAGCATAGTCCTCCTGACCCTGTGGGTGAAACATGGACATGGAATGAGTCACAGAGGTCAAGAGTCTAGGCTGTGGAAATATGCTGTTTGAGAGGAGTATGTGGTATGAGAGATTGAGTATGGCAGGGAATACAAAGAGAATGAATTGTGGAGTGGGTGAAAAGTAATACTTTGAGATGGTTTGGACATGTGGAAAGAATACATGATGGGGAGTTTACAAGGAGAGAGTATAATGATACAATTAAATTGATTGTTGTGAGAGGAAGACCTCTTGTGACAAGGGGAATTAGAGTGGAAGAGTACTGGACAGAGAGAATTGGTGGAAGAATATGTGCAATAATGTATGTGAGGGAGGCATGGAAGGACAGGGATAAGTGGAGACTTGTGGCTGTGGCCACCCCCTTGATGGGAGTTCCTGGAGGGAACGGGCATCAGAGATATAGATAGATAGAATGTACATCGTTCTTTGAAGCTGCTTTTGCCTTCCCTAAGATAAGATGATTTTTAAAGAGTTGGAATTTACTTTGTCCTTAATATGGTATGCCAGTCCTGCCAAACATGAACTTTCCTTTCACAGAACATTCTGTAGACTTGAGACTTTAAGTGATTTTCCTTATCTTTGTCATTGTTTCCCTAGTCTGACTGGTTTTATGTTCTGTGGCTGAGTCTGGATATCATGAGAATAAGAAAGCTCTGCTTTTAGTGTGTTGATTTACTTTGATTATTTTGTTCAGGAAAGATAATTCATGCTGGGATCCATCACCAGAGCTTTCGGTGAACATTTTGAGATTACTTATTTCTGTGTGCCTCTTGTTCTGACCTCATTTACTTGGGGATTGATTGAGTTTCTAAAGACTTCCTTAGCACTGAGTGACAGCAACAAAACTGACATGATATCATAAGTATTGTGTATGATGTAGATTATTTCTTTTTTCTTTTTTATAATTCTATTAGCAGTTTTCACTTTTCAGAAACCCCAGTTGTGGTTCTCTAATCATTACCTAAGACTAAAATAGCTATGAAAACTTGGTATCTCCTAACACATGTTAAAAATGGTGATGGCAAAGGAGCATAGCCAGTGTCTAAAGTAAGATTCAAGTCAAATTGTACATTATGATATAAGTATATATTATGTTTGGGGGAAAATGATCACACAGAGAAGCTCAGTTCATTTAAGAGTTATACTACCAATGCCACTATGAATGAGTGAATAAGCCTATGGCCCTTATGTTGAGAAATTATGCTTTAGCCTCTATTTCAGGGTTGGTGATAAAGAAACAAAAGGCAGCCCAGCAGATGTTTTACCATCCTCACTTGAGCACAAAGAATTACCAGTTGAAGATGTCGTGGTTAGTAAGAATACCCACCACCTTGAGGAGGTTACTCAAGAAAATACAAAGGTAAATTGGAAAGACACACAACTCTTAAAGATCTAGTTCAGTAATACTATAAGATTTTTTTTTGTTAGAGTGATACCTGGACATCTGCAGGTTATTAAGAAAGCTGGGGTTATTGCACTTTAATAAATTCAGAAGGAAACATATGGCCCAAAATTAATTTAGTCCTTTCATACCATCGTCAATTTTGTGAATTTAAGACAATGAATCCAGTCTGTTAGATAAAGAATCTGGCTCATCATCTGTACAGTCAACATTTTGCCATTGAGGATGAACTGTATCATTTTTCATCAAAAAAATCAGTTAAGTTCATTTCAACAGAAGATTGAAAACATGGGTTCAGTCTTTATTACAATTACCTGTTTGTAATTACCTATATGTACTCTACAGCGAAGTTTCATATTTGTGTTCTTACCTGTGATCATAAAACGTAAAATATGAAATGGTTTGCAAACAACATTTTCCTTTTTAATTCTGTGTTGTTGTACCAAGAGTATTTCATGCATAATTCATTAATACTATTATTTCTGATTTTATTTCATTTGAAGGAGTGAAAAACCTGTCTTGTAAGATGTGCCTGGTCATAGTTATTGGGAAAGACATGAGAAGGTAGAGAGTTTCAGAGCTTCAAAGTGTAGGGAAAGAAGCAGTTATCAAAATGGCCCACCCTTGAGATGCCAACGGCAACACAGTAATCATGTGATACAGCAGCTTGCTGAGTATTGCTTGGTTGAGCTAGTGGTGGGGCCATACAAGCAGCCAGCTTTTGGGAACAAAAACCAAAGTAATACCTTTAGAAGAGGGAAAGTGTCCTGTTTAGATGTCGAAACTACTTCTCTTTTGAAGAGTTGCGCCATTTATACAAGGGATTGATTTGTCCTTGTATGGAGTTCTGCTCTCACATTTAGGGTGGTTCTTGCTCTGCATCCTTACTTGACAGAGTTGAGTCGAAAGTGGTCCGACTTATAAGCTCTCCCAAGCTAACTTCAAAAATTGACCTGCTTGCCTTACGCTGAATATAATAATGCAAGAATGAACCGATATCAATATATTTATTATAAAGTAAAAAGTGAAGTTAAAAAAACAAGCAACAAATAGCACGGGTTATTGAACATCAAAACACGAACTCGACTAAATTCTCAAGAAACTTGAAGCGTGTCATAAACATACACAAGAAAGACTTGAAAATACCTTTCCTTGATCATATGAACAATCAGGAAATCAGTGATGTGATTAAGTCACATTTTACTAATATATGTACATCTTTTCCATCTTTAGACTATTCTGTATTACCTAAATTTCTACCAGCTAATGTTTCACCCTGTGTTGATAGGTTTGATGTTTACAAAGCTCTGTTGTTACTAAATACAGGTAAAGCTTCATCACCTAGATTCTTACCTAAAAGGCTTTTAAAAGAGTTTACCTATGAGATAAGTGTTCCTTTAACACAAATTTTTAATTGTTGTTTGAGAGACAGAATTTTCCCTGATATTTAGAAGGGTGCCACTATCACTGCACTCCCTAAAAAGAAATTAGTAACTCAGCTAGGAGACGTACAACCGATTTCCCTTACTCCTGATTTAGGAAAAAATTTTGGAAGGTACTGTGGCAAAGTTGGTGTTAGATGATATTAGACCAAACCTGGATCAACATCAATATGGTAATTTGAAAGGTATTTCTACGTCTCACTGCTTAATTACATTTATAGATTTTCTTTTAAAGGACTTAGATCAGACTTAAGAAAATTGCACATTGTTTTAATTGATTTTAAAAAAGCATTTGATTACATTGATCACAATGTTGCAATTTGGGAACTTTATTTTTTGGGTTGCCAGTTCTCATTACCAGCCTTTATTGCGAGTTTTCTATCTGAGCGTAAGAATAGAGTGAGATACCAAGATTCCATGTCTAAGTCGGACAACATAACTTGTGGTGTAACCCAGGGAACAAAGTTAGGACCTATTATGTTCTTAGCTGTGATCAATAATGTCTGTAGAAACTCAACCTTTCATGTAAGAAATGTGACGATCTTATCCTCTGTGAGATTGTTGATGGTACTGATAGAATGACTTTCACAATGCAAAATACCTTCAATGATTTTGAGCGTCATTGTTTCACTTTCAAAATGACACCCAACCCTCTTAAATGTGAGGTTATGTTTGTGTTACCACCAAGACGACCCATTGTTCTTCCAAAGTCAGTATTAAATGGATGTATCTTACCCTGAGTGCATAGCTGTAAACTGTTAGGTGTGCACATTAACTAAGTTCTCAGTTGGAATGATCACGTTGAATATATGATCACGAAAGCAAACAGATGCATGATTATTTTGTACTGAGCAAGACAGTTTGGTTTTAGTAAGGAAACAGTGTTCAAATTATAAAGTTGGTTTATACGTACATCCCTAGAATATGCAGCCCCAGTATGGCACCCTGGCTTGACTCAGGCACAACACTCACTCCTCGAACGCATACAGAAATGATGTTTCAAAATTATCTTAGGTAGTCAGTACACAAATTATGAAACTGCTTTAGCAAGCTTGAACTCCCTGTCATTATACGAAAGGAGAGATGAACTAACAATACAATTTGGAAAAAATCTTCTAAAATCTGACAAACAGTGTAACCTGCTATCACAAACATTGTATAACTTACAGGCAGAGACACTAGAAGAAGTAGACAATTATTGCAATCTATAAGATGTAGAACCACACGTTATCAGAATTCAAGTATACCTTATACAGAAAACTTAATGCTAGGTAAGATTATCATTCTTTTTTATATTTGCCTTTGCTGTTTTTAACTTTTAACTTTTTTTACTTTTTTCTTTTATACTGTTTAATATTCATGAATATCTTTAATCAATCGTACTGGAAATCATTTGTGTTAGAGGAAGGAATATTGTAAACCAAGACAATATGTTCTGCAATATACCATATTGTAAGTAACGTTCTTGGTAAATATACCGTGGATTATCATTATTATTAGTATGTGTATGTGAGTGGATGGGTCTTTCTTCGTCTGTTTCCTGGCGCTACCTCGCTGACGCGGGAAACGAGGATCAAGTATTGTAATAATAGCAGTTATGGAGAAGGCATATGATAGGGTTGATAGAGATGCTTTTGTGGAAGGTATTAAGAATATATAGTGTGGGAGGTAAGCTTTTAGAAGCAGTGAGAAGTTTTTATCAAGTGTGTAAGGCGTGTGTACGAGTAGGAAGAGAGGATAGTGAGTGGTTCCAAGTAAAGGGTCGTCTGCGGCAGGGATATGCGATGTCACCATGGCTATTTGATTGATTTATTGATGGGGTGGTGAGGGAGGTAAATATAATTGTTGGAAAGAGGGGCGAATATGCAGTCTGTATGGGGTGAGGGTTCTTGGAAAGTGAGTCAGTTGTTGTTTGCTGATGACACAGCACTGATGGCAGATTCGAGTAACAAACTGAAGATGTTTTTGACTGAGACTGTAAGAGTGTGTAAAAGGAGGAAGCTGAGAGTAAATGTGAATAAAAGCAGAGTTATTAGGTTTAGTAGGACAGAGGGTAAGGTCAATTGTGGTTTGAGTTTGAATGAAAAAATGTGAAAGAAGGGAAGTGTTTCAGACACCTGGTAGTGGACATGGCAGTAAATAAAAATTTGGAAGCGAAGGGGAATCATAGGATGACCCGGGGGCGACGGTTCTGGGAGCTTTGAGGAATGCGTGGAAAGAGAGGTCGTTACCTGGGAGGGTTAAAATTGGTATGGTTTAAGGCATAGTATTGACATCGACATTGTATGGATGTAAGGCATAGGTTATAGATGAGGATGTTCGGAGCAGGGTGGATGTGTTGGAAATGAAATGTTTGAGAACAGTTTGTAGTGTTGGGTAGTTTGATCGAGTAAGTAATAAAACGGTAAGCTGGAGGTGTGGCAATAAAAAGTGTGGTTGAGAGAGCTGCAGAGGGTGTGTTGAAATAGTTTGGACATATGGAGAGAATGAGTGAAGAGAGTTTGACAAAGAGAATATATGTGTCAGATGTGTGTGTGTGTGTGTGTGTGTGTGTGTGTGTGTGTGTGTGTGTGTGTGTGTGTGTGTGTGTGTGTGTGTG
>JAUTYZ010055366.1:0-12200 GCA_032273725.1 Panulirus interruptus | reverse complement strand
ACACTTGTGGTTAATGTGGCCAGTCGGTGTGGCTACACAGAGAGTACATACCGAGCTCTCAAGAAACTACATGATATTCTCAGTAAGTGGAAACAGAACTGTGCTTTTTTTAATGGTAATATTGCAAGTTTGTTTCAACAGGATTGCTGTTTTTACACTTGGTAATATATGAGAAATTTGTATCAGCAATGCTATCACACAGTAATTTAGAAATTTCACTGATAAGTCTTCTACTTGTTCCCGTATGTTTATGCATGTAAGAGATACTGTTTTATTAACTCTTTTCTTTTTCAGGCTATGGAAATTATTTTTCTGTTCTTGCATTCCCCTGCAATCAGTTTGGTGATCAAGAACCCTTTGATACGCCAGAGATCATTGAATTTGTTACCACTGAGTATGATGTAGAGTTTCCAGTTTTCAATAAAATCCCAGTAATTGGGGAACATGCTGATCCAGCCTTCAAACATCTTATCGGTATGTATTGCAGTTTTCCTGTTTTATTGTCATACTTTATATCTACAAAGGAGAGAACATCTTCATCAGGTTTCATGTAATCATTTAAAAGCTTCTGTACCAGTAATAGCACAATCAGATTCATACCATTTTGGGTTGGTTTAAAGAAAATATAGAATAAGATGTATTATTAAGGTGGTACACTCATTTTGGCAGCTGTTAAAAGTAATATAGAAAACTTGAATGCAGTCTTCAAAAATTGGGTAGCAGAGGAATGTAACATAGTTGCAGTGTATATCTAAATTCAGTAAACAGTTATCTAAATCAAAGTTTTTTCATGCAGAAGCTTCTTTAAGATTCTAATAATTAGATGAGTTGTTCTGCATGTGTAGAAATTAAAGAATTAATTAGAATTGCCATTCAGCCAGAAAAAAAATTTCTGTCAGAAAATTCCAAGCTGCTTGACTAGTATGTCGTAACTCAAGATCTGTTACATTTTCCCAGTAAAATGAACTATGGATGTGTGCATGATATACAACCAAAGCTCATGTTTTATGATGGTCTAAGGAGAAACATCCTCATGGATACATCACATTTTTGGAGTACAGTCTTTTAACCCTCTTACGCTCTGAGCAAGTACTCTCTCAGATGTTCATAGAGCTGCTTCTGTAAATGAGAAGTAAAGGAAGACTATCGTTAGTTTACGGGTTGAAATTAGTTAACCTAATTTTGTTATTTATAAATCCTTTATGTGTACAGCAATTGTGTAGCTCACTTAAAGATTTGTTTGATGAATTTCCTTATACAGTGTTTTCCAAAGCTTTGCCTATGGTCCAGTTATTATGCAACCTCGAAAAAATAAACTTACCTCTTGGTATATAAGCTAATAAGATGAGTAGTTTGAGGTAATCAGTAGGATGAGCTTCACTCTAAATCCCGTAGGCTTTACATTGGAGTACCTCAAGGAACAATTCTTTCTACAACCCTCTTCAGTGTCTTCTTGCATGGCCGCCCTTCAACCCTTGCAAATCTGAACATTAAAATCCTCTCAGATGTAGATGGTCTTATATGTATATCACAGCACCCTGACACTACAGAAGCACCAAAAAACATGCAGCATTACTACATGCAATTAGAACACTGGCTGGCTCAAATCAGAATGTCTGTGTTTCTACAGAAATTGACCATCACCATTTTAATGCTTGAAAAACATGAATCCACATTGCACCCTCCTATAACCTTGAATGGTAAACCACTATCACCCAACAAAACTCCAACCTTACTCAGTATGGTTGTACTGCTGGGATTTTTGCCTCTATGGTTACTATTGTTTTAGTTGAAGCTGATATTCATGATATGATATCAGTGAACCAAAAGGGTATGATAATGACTGCAACTACTTCAGTTGTTTCTAGGATTGTTTAGATCATAGAAGACATTTGTTGGGGATGATGAATGTATTGTTAGAATAGAGAATATACTGCTCACACATATATTTGTAATTTATTTGTCTCCACTTGTTTCAATTTGATTGTCTTTTACTTTTCTCTACTGTAATAAAAGTGTATGATTCTCACACATTACAGATATTCACCAAAACCTTTATATAACTCCTGCCTTCTTTTTTAATATTCTTTGAACACATTTTTATTCATATCATTTATCTCCTGCCCAAGTTTCCCATCATGTAATCTCTGAATATATCATAAAAGTTTTCCTTTTCATTATGATTTTTGTTCATCAGTAACTAACTACACATATCCAAAGCTTTCTTCCCTACATCTCTGAATATTTGTGCTTTGAGATGTATTATTAGATGCATATTTCTTCAGTCATACTTTTTCAACATCATTTGTTGTAAAATAAACAATATTTCAACAGAGGAATCATCAGTGGTACCAGATTGGAACTTCTACAAGTACCTAGTAGATCATACAGGTCATGTTGTTAAAGCATGGGGAACCCGCACATCTATAGAAGAAATTTTTGATGATGTCCAGGCAGCTGTAGAGAAAGCTAAGAAAGCAGCCAAGTCAAATATTAGTAAGGTTGAAGACTCATCTGTTAAAGATTCAGAAGTTAGGAGGGATGAATTGTAAAGCTTATGCCTTAATATGTGGTTGCTATAGTTTTAAGTTCTGAAAAAAAAATTAGTCATGTGATGAGTGTTTATTGCTTACCTTGTGGTAATAATGTTGAATAATTGGGAGTTAACAATAAGAGAGTCAAGTATGAGCTCAGTGCAGTGTATTATATACCTTACCTTCCTGTCCAAGGACTCCTTTCTTTGGGGGCTCCCTTAACACCTAAGAGGCCAGCCATGTTGACAGGTAGGACCACACGTCAAAAAGTGCAATGATGATGTGTGTTTGTCTTTATGGTGTGAGTGCAGGACAGTTCAAGAATAGGTGCTCAGTATCTTCAGTGTGGATATTGCATCTTGGACATGAATGGTCCCAAGATACACTGAATCACTGTTTATAATGTTGGAGAGAGATTTGCTTTCCAAAATGCAAATGAGAATGTGTAATTCATACCTGCTGTCTGGGAAGTGTAGTTTCAGAAGGGTGCATGCCTGGTGGAGTGGATTTTAAGACTGGGCTGCTGGGACACTTGGTGGGTCCACAGGTCATAAAGTGTGGTGATGTGGGTGTGCCTGTGTTGAGAGAATGAGGGGCAACTGAGCAGTAAGTGTTCAATGTCTTCATTGTGGTAGCTGCATCGTGGGCATGAAGGTTCTTGAGATATGTTGAATCGGTGTTTGTAGTGTTGTAGGGATGTGTGATATCCACAGTGTAAGAGAGAAAGTGTAACTCGTGTGTGTCTGGGGAGAGTGGTTTCAGATGGTTGTATGTCTGATGGGGTTGCATTTAAGACTGAGTTGGGAAGGCAATTATTAAGTGCTTTTCAAATCATTTCAGTGTATATGTTTTGTCATTGTTGCATATGTTTTGAGGGTGGTGGAATCTGTGATTATAGGTTGCTGAAGTGTGAGGCAGTTGTAAGCTTTTTATTTCTATCTGGGGGTTGGAGATAGTTATCGAGTGGTTTGGATGAGAGGGGTCTAGTGCTGTTGAAAAGAATTGAGTGCCGAGCTGGTTGACGTGGTTTAGTATTGTGAGGATCTTTGCTTCATTGTGAAGGTGTTGAGTTGTTTGCAGTTGCTAGGCAACCAGTGATTGTTCTGAGTACTCTATTTTGTGTGGTTTGCAGCTTTTTCATATATATATATATATATACACACACAGTGCAGCTATTTTAAATTTCAGGAATTCAGATTTTCAATTCATACTTTGCATGCAAGGTAAATAGGTCAGTGAATAATATTTTCTTAACATTCATTTCTATTCTGGTTATTATAAGAATATGCTGGTTGAGTAATGATTACCAACCATTCCACTCCTTGTTACACACATAACTGAGAGAAACAGTTGAGCTTTAAAGAATATCCCACTCACATGTGAATTTAGTTTTATAAACTGTTTAGAAGATGCAACCTGTATTTTTTTTTTAAGATTACCATTCCATTATCAATGAGTCAAAAGTGAACAGCAGTATATATATGGTGTTAATGAAATTAATGGCATACAGAATCATCTGTTTAAGTCAACATATACAGCATATTGACAAGGTACATTATTATTTGCAAATTATTTCATATAATGCAGAAAATAGTTTGCAAATGCATTTGGATCTTTGATATCAGACTGTCTAAAGATTGTCAGTAAATGGAACATCTGGAAGAGATTCCACTTTTTCAGTGGAATAAAGTGTAAGGAAGAAATGTACTTTGTGGTGGAGTTGGGCAGAGGAGAGAATGCTAAGGACCTATTCAGTCACAACTCCACCAGTAAGGATGATTTTTTTCTTGTACACAGTTTTGCTTTGGAAGAGGTCTAAAAATCCGTAGAAATGTTTGTTATATGTCTTCCTTTATACAAAATAAACCTCAGGTTGTATTCAAGTTTGGTAGGGGCTGTTACACATGGAGGAAATATCAAGAATCTCATCATATCTCCCATCTTGAAGTTTCTCCTTGTATATACTGTTTTGTTATGAGAAACTAAAGTCCTTCACCATGTTTGTTATTGTGTTTTAACTCAAATAATAAAACTCCACACTAGCATAAGTGTCTGTTAGGAACTTTCATACAAAAACAAAATAATATTACAGTTTAAATGTCTTCTGTGCAGGAAGGTTCTTCCTATTACAGTTATGTTTTATGAGAATTACTGAGGTCCTTCATTCAGCTTATTAATTTTTTCCCCAATATAATGCAAACAACTAATGATGCAAGTGTCTGGTAAGGGCTATCGCTTAAGCATATTTGGTATTGGATAAAAATTGCATCAATTGAGTCTTGTATCCACGTAATACTAGATATATATGAACATTAGGTAGATGTAGTTGGTAAGAACATTAGGTAGGTGTCTCTGAAAACACTGCACTAAGAGTTGCCCTCTCTCAGTGGCCTGTTAAGGGTGAGGCAAGAAAGGCTAAGAAATGGCACTTGAGTTTACCAGTTATGGAAACTCTTTTGCCGTGGCCACCCCCCATGAGGGAGTTCCTGAAGAGAACATGTGTCAGAGATATAGACAGATATCTGACGAATAATTAAGGAGTAGTTATAGATAAATCTGCTCCTTACCATTCCTCCTCTTGATGCATGTACTGTGAGTCTTCTTTTTGTTTCTGAGTTGATAGATAATAGTATTACTGTACAAACTCTTGATTGTTATTATGACTGACTAGTACAGTTGAATGTTAGGCTTAAAAATGCAAAATATATAATGCTACTTGTTGATGACAAACTGGACAGTTTATTACCTTGATAGGTAGATGGTAATTCATTTACTTTGTATGTTTATTTTTCAATTATGAGCAGTTATGTTAAAATAATTTCAACTTGGTAAGCTAGAGAACTACTGTCATTCTCCATAAATAAAACTGAAACACAAAAGATCTGTAATTAAAAATGTCTCTGATAGGACTATGGTGATGTTTGTGCATTTTATGATCTTTGTTTGGTTTGACTTTAAGGATATGGGTAAAGTTACGAATTGCAACACCTGTACATTAGTTATATTTTTAAAAGACTTTCATGACAAAAATGTAATGTGGACACAAGGCTATATTGGATTCATCATGTCTATCCGTCCATATGTGTGTTGTCTTCGAGAAATTTTTACCATATGTTTATGTTTTAACAGACATGAATGTTTATATCACTAAGGTCTTGAATTTAATTATTAATGAGTGTCCATATAATAAAAAAAATGATTTTCTTTGATCAACTTTAAGTCTGAGAATTACAAAATTGCAGACTAACAGAGCATGTAAATAATTTGTGTTTGTGAACCATTGAAAACTATGCTTCTCTGTCATTGTATATTAATCCAAGTATGACTTAAGGGCATTAGCTAAATTTTTATAAAGACTGGATTGGGCTTGGTTGAAACTTGATCCATGAGAGCCTTATACCATACACATATTAGTTGTAATTTGGGATTTTTTTGGTTTATCATTGATGAAAGATATATTCTAAAAGTATTTTGAGCATTCTATTCAACATATCAGTATATATTTTTGTACATTTTATGCTCATGTTACACAATGTGGCTTGCATATTTGCTGCATATTTATTTCTGTCGTGTCTGTGTGCCATTCCCATATGTGTGTTACTTGACTATTGTCATGCTTTTATTGATATGTGAACCTGAAATTTTATCTGTAAACCATATTAAATACACATGATCAAAGAAAACAGATATTGAACCATTGGTCTTTGGTGTCTCTCCTGTTGTTCCATTCACAATGTATGTATTAGAGTTTGTAATTGTGTAATTTGAAAGGTTATATAAAAACACTAAGTATATACATGAACAGTTTATTCAAACCAAAACACTGCCCAGCTGTTGGTAGTGAAAGAAATATGCAGCAGGAATAAATGCAATGCACCTATGTTTATATAGATCACATCAAATAAATTTTATCACCTATCCTTCATTGTTGATGTTTGTCCTTGTGATGTAGGAAGGCGAGAGGCATTTTGTTATTTATAAATCTAATATGTGCAAGTGTTGAGAGTAGCAGATACATCTTTCAGAATATGCAAGTCACGTTTGTAAAATGTGTTACTGTGTAATAAATTAATCAAGTAATCTTCATATAATATTTTTATCCAATTAACTCTCATAAGTGTACATGGCACTAAAGACCAAGAGAAGATAAACAAATAAAAAAGAACAATTGTTTATATATAAGTAGATAGCCTGATATTAGCCAGTGCAATTGCAGCCCCATGAAATTTTGAGGAAGAAAATGTAGGTAGTAGTTGGTAGGCAGCCAACGACCAGGGAGGTACGAGGAGGGTTAGTGACATCTGCTTAGTGAGCCAGCGCTTTGGTGGTTGTCAAATTGCACTCCTCTGACCTAGGTAGCTGTCTTTTCTTTCTGCCTTCTGGCAAAATGGTTGGAGCAATAGATAGAAGTAGTAGGTAGGAACATTTAGGTGAGAGCATTAGGTAGAAGTAGTAGGTAAGAACATTAAGCAGGAGCATTAAGTAAAGTAGTTAGTAGGAACATTTAGGTAGGAGCCTCTGCAAACACTGCGTTAGAGTTGCCCTCTGCCAATGGCCTGTTAAGGGTGAGGCATTAAGGGCTAAGAAGTGGCACTGGAGTTCACTAGTTATGGAGACTCTACTGCCGTGGCCACCCCCTTAAGGTAGTTCCAGCTGGGAACAGGCATCAGAGATATAGATAGATAGATAGAAAGTTTTGTAAGGATGATAATGGGAAAGCTGAAGTCATGCAAGACACAAAAAATTGGAGGTGTAAAAAAATCAGCTCTGCTGAAAAAAAAAATCAAATTCAGTGTACAGGAGGCTCACAGCCTATGGCCATAACACCCAAGTGTATATAGGTCAGAATAGTTAAAAGAAAAATATGAACAGCAGAGATGGATAATTTGTGTAGTATAGTCAGAATTAAGATGATAGAGTGAGAATGTGAGAAGGTTACAAGGTGTGGGAAGTCGAAAGAAAAGCTCATGGAGGAGAGTCTTGTAGGATGTAAGAAATATGGCAGATGATATTGCAGTGCAGTAAAATGTACAAAGAGGACAAGTAAACCACAAAAGGGATGGAAATTATAAATTAAGTGAGAGAAGTGATTAGTGATAGGAATATTACAGATGAAGATGTTAGAGGAATGATCAGGAGCCAGATGCAGTTGAAGCATTTTGTCTATGTAAGTGACAGAATTTGGTCTCAGCTCATGAGTCAGTTTAGTGTCTAAAGTGAAAAAGATGTTTTTATGAGGATAGAAGTCCACATTTCACTTTAACACAATGGATGCAGATTGATGAGAGTGTGAGGAAGGAGAAAATGTGAATAAGTGAATAAAAGCCATGTTATTAGGTTTAACACTGGAGAGACAGGTTAGTTGGGGGTGTGAGTTTGAATGGAGAAAACTTGAAGGAAGTGAAGTGTTTTAGATACCTGGATGCACTAAGGAATATCTGGAAAGAGAGGTCACTCTCTGGGAGGGCAAAGATTGGCATGTTTGATGGTATAGTAGTTCAAACAGTGTTGTATGGATACCAGGCATGGGCTATAGATGAGAATGTATGAAAGAACGTGAATGTATTGGAAATTATATGTCTGAGGACTATATGTGGTGTGATGAGGGTTGAATGAGTAAAAAATGATAGAGTTAGAGAGAGGTGTGGTAATAAGAAGAGTATGGCTGAGACAGATGAAGAGTGTGCTGAAATGTTTTGGATCTATGGAAAGAATGAGTGATGAGCAATTGACAAATAGGATATACTGTATGTGTCACAAGTGGAGGGGATAAGGAGGAGACCAAACTGGAGATGGAAAGGAGCGAAAAAGGTTTTGAGTGCATGGGGCCTGAACATGCACGAGGGTGGAAGGCATGCACAGGATAGAGTGAACTGGATATGTGGTATAAAGAGGGCAACATGCTGTCAATGGACTAAACCAGAGCATATGAAGTGGTCAGGGGAAACCACAGAATGGTCTGTGGGGCCTGGCTGTGGATAGGGTGTTGTGGTATCGGTGCACTACCCATGACAGCTAGAGAATGGATGTGAGTAAATGATGTCATTTTAAAATGACATCTATTCCTGGTGCTAGCTTGCTAATGAAAGAAAGTGAACAAGTACAAAAATATTTTGATAATAAATATTAACTTAAACATGCAAGTCAGTTCCCTTAATAACTAATTTCACTTTGAATACTAGCTCTTTTTTGTATTTACTTAATACATTATCCTTCATAGTGTACACAAGAAATTTGCTCTTGCATTGACTATATATTTCTCTAGGGCAATGCTTCTTATAATGGTTCATCTGCACTATCGAAGTGTTCATAACTTTGTTTGTTTTCATGCTGGAATACAAAGGCTCAAGTGTGTAGTGATTGAACACAGTTCGAGAGTATTTGGTGGATACAAAACTTTTAACAGAATGCCCTAAGATACTAAAATTGGCACTACGAACAGTATGATGTAACATGTAGAAATATTTAGGCACTTCTGGATCCAAAGTGGAGTTAAATACATCTAAAAAATATGCATTTTGTGCTGAGAATGATGCATATTTTTTCAAAGCCTTTGGACTGTTTCTTTGGAATTCTAAGAACATCTCAAACCATGTGTAAGAGTTTAAAGGTATGATTACTTCATCTATATCTAGAGGTATAACATAATCATACAAATATATATTTCTATACAAACAATCATTATATGGTACAAGTTCATTCCTTCTCTTTTGCCACAATGCTTTTTTTAAATATATTGAACGTAATTTTGGTTCATTTGGCTGGTCTCCAGGTAAACTAAGAGATACAACCCTCACTTTACCATGCCTTGCATAATAATCTAAAACTTTACCTACATTCTGGTGAATGGTGTATTTATATATAAACACTTGATCCACACCAAGAATATAAAGAAGTTCTAACCATTCTATCAATTTTATGGAGATATCTTCCTCAAAATCCATTCCCTTAACACAAACTGCATATCTTTTACTTGCTCCACCATTCTGCCATTCAAGAAGACCTTCTCTGTGAACAGGTAACTTTGTACTCACACTGCCACATGGCAGTGAAGACACTGAAACAAAATCTGGGAACAAGTTTTTGCTGTGCATTTTTAATGGAACTGGACATGAAAACAGGTAGGTATGATAGGTTTCTGGATCTGGGTTTAGATTCCAATGTTGCCCCCATATTTCTGAAGTGTCTGCTTTTACAATTATTGGTTCCTGTTGCTGTGTATACCATATCCTACAAAAGTATGACTCCTGTATTTTGCCCACAGCCATTCCTATGATTCTCACATAATGATACTGAGTTTGAAAATATACATATCTTGCATCATAAAAAGAGCTATACAAGTAAACTCTATTATTGTCTACTTTCTGCCATGCAATATTATTCCACTGAATATTGACTACTGTAGTATTTGATACTGAGCAATTGTGAATCTCTGAGGTCAAAAACTGAGATTCAATTGATGATCCAATTACTGTAGGATATTCATCAATCTGTTTAAATCTAGATCCTTTATATCTCTCTGGTATAGGTGTAACAGAAACAGTTGAAATGAGAAGTACAGTATAGAAAAGTATTGTAACAGCTGTTAAGGCTACTATCAGTACCATCCCAGCTAACAAGATCCGTAATTTTGTACTGAAATATGAGGGGTGTCTATCGTCTATGAATTCAAACACAGATAAACCTGATTTTGCATCTGTGTGCTTGGACATGGTAACATCTAATCTTCTTTGTATTCTTGACATGGCTGTATAATCTCAAAGAGGTGAAGATGTAATGCAAACAATTGCATGAAGTGCCAAGCTGGAAGAAATTAAGAATATTAATTTCAACAGCAAAGCCTGTGGGTATTACAAGTTGAACATGAGAGTAACGAGCCCATTTCTGAAAAATTAATTCCTTATATTGATACAGGGTAACATTTGGAAGCTACTTTAAATACCTCATCTTACCCAATCCCGACATTCACTCCCCACACCAAAAACATCAACACAAAAGCAACACACACACACTAAATGCCCTCAGAATACTAACTGGCACCAGATCTGGACAAGAAAAAGAATCCATCAACATCCTATATTTACAATTCATCTGCTTTAGTTTATACTAGGACTCACCTGCCTGATCTTCCAACCTTTGAAAAGCAAATATAACAAAGCTGCAAACCACACAAATAATGCACTTTAAATATAAATTTTCTATATACCTGTCAAGCTAAAAATATGATCACTTACAGGTCATGAAGCTGGCCCAAGTGGAAAGGCTAGATAAACTGACAACCAGGTGTCTGAAGCAAGCTTCATCACCAGCACCAGTTATCCGGGGTATACCTATGCAAAAGAAACCATTTTCCTGCGATAGGGCCATTTACTAGCAATCAGCTGTCTGAGGCAGGCCTCTCCATTAGCAACCAATGGTCTGAGGTAAACCTACCTTACTGAAAGTAGTTGTCGAGGGTAGGCCTATCCACCAGCAACCAATTATCAGTGTTACATCTATCCATCAGCAACCAATTGCCCGAAGCAGAACTATCCACCAACAAGCAGCTGTCTGAGGTACGCCTATCCACCCAGAGTAGGTCTATCCATTAGCAACCAGTTGCCAGGGGAAGGCCTATCTATCAGCACATAGTTGTCTGGGATATGTTTATCACAACCAGTTGTCTTGGACACGCCTGTCGACTAGAATCGAGCAGTCCGCAACAGGTCTATCCACCAGCAGCCAATTACATTGCCAGTTTATAACGACATCCAAAGTTTCAATATTTTGTGGCAGAAATCACCAAATTGCAGGTTACTGCCTACTGCACACTTGAGATACCGTCGATCGACAGAACCATAATATCAAAATCTGCTTCTACCGGTTCCATAGATGACATTACCAATATTAATACAAGGAAAGGTATATCCCACACTTACCGAGAAGGAAAGCTATGAGGTAGCAATGGTGTGAGCCATGACGACAACAGTGGTGTCTGGACTGTCCTTCAAAGGACCAGGACGCCCGAGGAACCTCAACACAGCGGTGACCGGGGGGGAAAGTAACCATCCCCCTTTCCATTACAGCGTTCGAACATGTCTGTCCCTGACTTCAGCTTCTCCAGGGATAATGACTACTGAAGAACTGTATTTTTGGTGCATATGAAATTACCAAAAATATATATTTTCTTGTACTTAATTCTTAAAGGTTTCACACACTTTAGGGAAACGACATTAATGACACTGTTTCCATCACAACTTTCGAGGAAAGGAAGAACAATTTTGTCCATTATATATCATTAATTCTAGAGTTCAATGATCTTTTGTTATTCTGTTGAGTGACAGGGGTATTGCTTCATGACACAAAAACTGGGATGGTCCAATGTAGTCGCTATCGTGATATGAAGTTTCATATATGAATTATAGCCTACAGTAGTTTGCATATGAGATACAATTTGTAGTTGACAAATAAATACGCATATGGTCCCGCCCGGGGGACGTGGTCGGCTTCCTGGGCGCTGCAAGGAGACCCACGGAGACCGAATTGGACTTCTAGAGGGGCAACAACGAACAAACAATTAAGTACGTTACGTAAGTAAGTAAGGATAGCTCATGGAGAAAGAGAGAGAGAGAGAGAGAGAGAGAGAGAGAGAGAGAGAGAGAGAGAGAGAGAGAGAGAGAGAGAGAG
>JAUTYZ010055145.1:0-12202 GCA_032273725.1 Panulirus interruptus | reverse complement strand
TATTGAGGCCTGTTTTTTTTTTTCATTGAGTCCCATCCTCATTACACTACATTTACTCGGGTGAAATTCATCAACCATGTATCAGACGACCAATTTTGTCCCCCTCTCAGCACACAAAATCCTGAAGCTTTATCCCTGCCAGATAATGATATTGAGGCCTTCTTTCCCACTGTGTTTGTGTGTGTGTGTGTGTGTGTGTGTGTGTGTGTGTGTGTAAAAGGGCATCAAAAGTGAAATAGACTTTGAGAGAATCTCTCTCTCTCTCTCTCTCTCTCTCTCTCTCACTATCTCAAGGCTTGTAGGTCCAATGTTTCAGTGGTGCTGAGGCTGCCTCCTCCTGGTGGCAGAGAGCGGACGGGAGGGTGAGTGAGCGTAACGGGAGGAGGAGGAGGTCGGGTCGCCACCATCAGCATGAGGAGGGAGTGCAGCCTGCTGATGACGCTGCTGGTGCTGCTCGCCTGGCCAGGGAGCCTCCGGGGCTTCCCTACGTCACCGGCCTCCCCAAGGGCAGCAGGCGGCGGGCCTGACTCCACCACCGGCAGTGGGGGTCAGAGGTTCTCACAAGCGCACTTCCAGTTTACTCTGGACCTGTACGGCGCCTTGGTCAACAGGTCCAGCCAGCCCAACGCCAACGTCCTCTTCAGCCCAGTGGGTGTAGCAGCCGTGCTATCCCCTCTCCTTCAGAGTCCTGAGGCCGAAGTCACTCAACAGATCAGAGAGGTATATATATCTTTTCCACATTTCACTCTTCCTTCTTGGTGTTTGCACCAGCCATGAGCAGCCTGACGATTAGGAAAGAGACTTTCACATTGTTTAACTCTGTTATTGAGAATAGACTTGATAAGCAATTCGCTTCATCTCCACGATTAACAGTATTTGCACCTTCTTAAGTCACTGAGCAGTGTGCAGGTTTTTCCGTCTGAATCATCTGTACGCCTTTCCGCTTTTACAACACTAATATGTGAGTTTCTGATCTTCCACTATTACAAACAGCCTCGAAAGGACCCAGTGGTCTGTTGCTGTTCGAATCCTTAGTTATATACACTCGCCACTCGCAGTCTGAATCTTACTTTTGTAGTGGTGGTCCATAACGGTGCCAGATACTGAATCTCCTAGTAGTAACGCTCTGTAAGTAGTGCCAGGTAGTGAATCCTACTGTTGTATGATTAGCAACGATGAATGAACTCCGGTCCTGGCAAGGTCACCCTGTACCTCACACCTGCAGGTCCTACGCTACTCCAACATGACGGCAGAGGAGATACAAGAGGGCCACTCCACCATGGTGGCCAACTTCGACGACGCCTACTACGACCAGGACCTGCACTTGGCATACGCCCTCTTCCTGCAGGAGGGCTCCGCCTCGGCCGAATCCACTCACGGACTGTACCCCACCGGGAAGACGCAAGAAGTCAACTTCCACACCAACGGCACGGAGATCATGCACGGGATAAACCAGTAAGTGAGATCAGTAGGCAGGCTAAGGACAGGGCGTTATAAAAGGTAGACTGGCTTTGACCGTCTGCACCAGTAACTGTTGCGACTGATGGCCACATGTACAGGTAGAGGAATGAAGCTAAAATAGCATCTTCATTGAATGTGACAACCCAACGCGTGGGAGACACCTTATGTTCTTGTTAATGGCGGGCCGGGATTAACTTGCCGATATTAACAACAACTAGGTAAAATAATCCATGCATGAAATTTATAATCCTTTACATCATATATGTATTACAATGAGATCATAACGTTACGATGAAGGGCATCGTTGTTCACGTGAGGTTACTTAAGCTTGGCCTCTGATCACAGCACTAATTTGTCGTTCTCACGAAATTTTGGCCTTAATGTCATATTAACAAAGATACAAAGATAACTTTTTAAGTTTATGAGATACTCGCATTCAGGAATTCAGGACAATAAAAAAATATTAACTTATATTCCTCACGAGGTTTAGATTCACCGGTAAACGCGTCGCTGTACAGATGGTTACTGAATATTGTTGTGGCGCAGGTGGGTGGCGCGGGAGACTGAAGACCTGGTGGGCGCGCCGCTGGCAGACGTTCCCACCGCCCAAGTGGAAGCCTTGGCCGTGGTGGTCGTGTACTTCTCTGGCCGCTGGCTTCACAGGTTCGAACGGAACCTTACCTTCGACAAGGGTCTGTTCTTCATCACCTCAGACGAAAGGTAAGTTGACACTTATCTAACTAAACTTAAAAGAATATTTCAGATTTTTCACATGAAACTTTATATTGTTTTAAACTGATATGATCTCCTTGAGGAACCTAATTTGATAAGACTACTGTAACATTTAATTGTATACACAATTAAAAAAACAAACAGAAAACTGCATACAATTATGATAGTAATACTGAGAGCAGCTGCATACTAATTCAGTATAGCCATTGTCTAAGGACGTATTTTTTTCTAACAGTTACTGTGAAAATCATGCAATCAAATAACATATTCCTGGTGAGAGAAAAAATTGAGCCAGCTTTCCATCTCAAATTAGCAGAAATGTAAATTAAGGCAAACTTGCAACTCCACACTTTTTTTGTTTTCTCTTATATGGAGATAATACAGGAAGCTAAAACATTAGAAAATAGATTCTCCTAACTCTAAAGCTTAAGCTCCACTTACCATCAACACATTTCAATGCACATTTCCTTAACAGGCTAATAACCACCACAATACCATAACGAAATGCCGACTTCCCTCTGTAATCCTGTTACAGTATATAAAAAAGGGGGGTACAAGTTAACCCCGTCAGAGGACTTGGGCCAAAATTTAAAGAAGATTAGCTATTCTTTCATCATTTCCAAACTTTTGACGACTGAGAGAGCGCAGCGTTGGGCTATCACGATGAATCCCGGGCTGAGAAACAACGAATCTATTTAACTTGGAAAAGAGAAGGGTGAGAGGTATTCTAATACAAGTATTCAAAATTATCAAAGGGTTTGATAATCTTGAGCTATCAAGTTACTCAAGACTTGATCCGTCTGATTTCACTCGCAGGAATGGATACAAATTCGTGGGCAAGTGTTTTACCTCGAATGAGGAGAAGTACTTTTTCTTCAACAGGATTGTTAACACATGAAACGATTTGCCGGTTCGAGTGGTTGAAAGCAGTTCTATAGATACGTTTAAGAAAAGACTTGACAAATATTTCGCTTCAAGTCCACGACTTACATTATTTGTGCCTCAGTTATATGAACGATTTGCAGCTTATTCTCCTTGAATTATCTGTATACCTTCTAATTTTTACCACACTAATCAGTGTTTCTGATATCATCCACGATCACACACAGCCTCGAAAGGATCCAGTGTTCTGTTGTTGTTTGACTTCCTGTATATTCCTTCGTATTGTTGACGGCTTGTTTCGTCCTTTACTCAAACTATCAGATAAAGCTTAAGACAAACACTTTCATGTAAACGAAGTGAACACAAACAAGCATGAAACCCTAGATAATCTTAACTATCTTATCTTGGGTGTGGTGAACTGGTGACCTGTACCAGAGTACTTCACAAATTCAAATTTGGTTTGGTATATGGCAGTTCATCGTGAGCATGAATACATCACAGCGGAACGCACGACGTTACGATCCTTGGGTATAATGCAATGACCTTTGCCCTGACTACTTTAAGAGTCTGGTTGAAGATCAGATCATTATACCTAAGGGTCGCATCATTGAGCTCAAGGGTTGTAACTTTATGGGTAGAGTTAAAACACGTAACAGGGGGAAAAAATGATGAAAAGATACCTTACCTAACTTATTGTAACGAATTTTTCACACCGCTTTGGCTAAACATCTGTAACGGACTGCATCTGAAATCTAAGATATTCTAGTTTAGTATAATTATTACTATTATTATGATTATCATTATTATCATTATTGTATAACCCCAGGACCTCTTGCCAAGAGATCCTTGCTGCTTCAAGGCTGCGTTACTGTCGGCAGCAGGGGAAGGATGGAATCCTTGTGAGTCTCTCAACGAGATAGGACTCCAACGATACATACTCGCCAAAAGGGACTTTTCACCCGCAGCATAACCACAAGCAGGCGTAATCCCGTAACGCCATATACAGAAATTAGAAAATTTATGAGAAAATGACTTCCACATCCAAAAAGTCCACAAGTCCCAACACCTAACCTACAATCTTAAATGAACAGCACAAAGTGGGAAGAGTTTCGAAGAACAAGGGAAATAGTATGGGGTTAAATATAACGAACTTCATACATATATGAACATAATCAAATTAAACTTGATCTAACCTATCCAATGATAGGCTATGCTAGAACAGCTTAGTTAGGAAAAGTTTGGTTGAATTTGACCTGAAGTAAACGAATGTTTGTTACCATAGGTGGTAGAGGGCTTGGGACAGCGAGCAAACACTTACCAAAGACCAATTGCGAGCATTCATACTTGAGAGACACCAGCCATGTAGCAAAAATGTTTAACAGTTCTACTGACCTTAGTCTGTCCTAACTAGGCTGATCACCAATATTGTGATTGCAATTTTTGTCAAAAGAATCACCAATATTGTGACTGCATTTTTTGTCAAAAGAATCACCAATATTGTATTATGCATTTCTTGTCTAAAGAAGTAATAACCAATATTGTAACTGCATTTTTTGTCAAAAGAAGCAATCACTAATACCGTAATTGTGAATTTTTTTGTCAAAAGAAGTATCAAAATAGTTGTAGAATACATTTTACATGCATTTTATAGCACAATATTTGCATATGGTGTCGTAGGTAACCCTTAGGGAAAATCATTACAAGTAATAATACTTAAGCAACTCTTAACACCCTATAACTCTTTCTATGAACCATAAGTTAATTATACCTTATCAATAAAATAACTCAAGATTATTTCAGTTATAAAACTAACTTCACTCGCAACAATAAAACGTAATTTTCAGCACATATACCTGTCATTGTCCCACGTAAGGTTTGAGATCCCGATGATGGTGGGACGTTTGGAACTACCACTGGGCTCCTCGGCCGAGCTGGAGGTACGGATCCTCGAGCTGCCCTTCGTGGCCAGGCGGCTGTCCATGTTCATCCTGCTGCCCGACCACCCCGACCACGGCCTGGCCTCCCTCGAGCGCAACATCACCTCAGACAACATCAAGGCCCTCTTTTCTACCCTCAAGGTACAATTCACAGCTGCAAAAAAACGAGCGAGTTCGCTTATTGCTTCTTTGGTGATTTTAAAGGCCTTTATCTGCATCTAGAAACTTCATTAACTTCCTTTTTGCAATAGGATCTTGTAATAAAAAGATAGAACATATGGTTAATACATCCCAAGATTATATATGACTTCACTGTGTCCCTGTAAGTGAATATGAAAAGCTCCTAAGTGGACATCCGTATGCTAGGTTATTTAATGTTATGTTCGCCCCGCAGGACGAGAAAGTCAATTTACGGCTGCCACGATTCCGCATAGACGTCATCCCTCCCCTGCAGGACGCGCTAGTGTCCCTGGGACTGACCTCTGTCTTCCCCACCACCAGAGACGCCCAGCCGAGCATTCTCATTCACGACTTCTTACACAGGTGATCAATGCATCTTCCCCTGTTAAACACTGACCCCCTTCAGTCGTCCGTCTCACCAAGACATACAAATGCTTTATCTTTATCTGGAAATATACCATACCGATCTACAGGTGGAAGCCACTGAGTCATTTCCTACCACAGAGGACACAGGTGAAAACAAGCAAGTTGCCTCTACATCACTATGAACACAAACGTAGTATCAGAGCAGATCTTATTTCTTACATCGTAGTATTTAGACAGAACAATACGAAACAGTAGGTGAACGCAGGGAAATAAATGTGAAGAGGTTTCATGGAAGGCACACTGTTACAACAAGCAAAACTTTGGTGTTGAATACTTATTACTTATACCTAGTTAGTAGAATCATTATCATAATAAGTCAGTCTGACGGTCAGTTAGATACAGCGTTCAGTTAAACTAGACATTTCCTAAAACCTGGTAAGATACTCGAAGGTAAATGATGGATCCCTTGACAACAGTTAGATCATTCGGCTACTGAACAGTTGCCTTGGTTGAGGGAGTTTGCGTTATTAGGTTAAGGAAGAGGTAATTGTGAGTGTGAGGTAAAGCAATTGATTGGATCACAAACAAATGTAGTAGGCCATGCAGAAGAGAGAAAAAAAATACATACATGAAATAACAAAGCGGGATGAGAAACTGAATGCTAGACCGAAATTAACTCAGGCCGCAATACAAGGAAAAGAAAATTAAAATTTAACCAAATATCCTGTACAACAGTGTTTGTGAGTTTAACACATGAGGTTATATCAATGTGAAAATGTAAGTTATATAAAGCAGAATTCCAGGAAAGTGATAAACTAAACAACTTTATAGAGAGATCTGAAAATCATTTGCGTATAAGATTTCAGTATCTTGTCGGATACCACACCACACAACAGGTTTTCCACAATGATCATGCTCTCTTCCACTCACCTAGCGATGAACTAATGCACACGTAAATCAGATAACTTACCTGAGATGTTTCCAGTTGCTCCCTAAGAGCAATGACAATCGTCATATTTCAGATCACCTCTAAGTACCCAAAAGCAAGAGAATATTGCCTCTGACAAGCTTAGCTTCCTCCCTCAAGTGAGCGAGGTTTAGCTTTGCCAAGCTGACCACCAGAACAAAACACTTCTACTTCCAAGTTAATTCTTCCAGGAACATGAACACTTCATCTTCTCCCCATGTTTACCCCTGTGTCGGACCGTCGCCATTGGACCTTTACTAACACGGATTTAGCCATCGTGCATCTGTAATTGTTTTCCAGTTCCTATAAACTGATTTAAATGCTGCGCCGTTGTAAATATAAAAAGAATCACAGTGGTTAATGGGAATGCGTAAAATTCCCCCGTGATTTAAAACTACTCAAAAACCAGATAGGCTGCACACTATTAGTATTCTTAGCACTAATCACTGACGGTCATTAACAAAACTCATTTTTGTAGACCGTAAATTAATAACTACATCGTTAAGTTTCAGCCCGTCTTATTTACATACGACTTTCAATTTGCTGCCTATGTCTTTGAGAGGCATTGTAGGAAGAAAAAAACCCTCTCCACACAACATACGGAATAAAGTCAATGAAATATAAAATGCCTAAAGTTTTGAGATATTCAAAGCCCTTTTGAATGAAATGAGAGGATAAGACATAGGAGCAAACGATAGAACAGCTCCTTCCCCATTTGCAGTACAGGTAATCACTAGTTAATGACAGATGTACTCTTGCATTAATGAAAAGAAGTGAATGTAAACAGGTTTCACAGTGTTGGGAATGATGCAACCCGAGGGGGACGTGATATGTCTGCCAAGGAAATTTCCATTTGTTTTGTTATTGCGGTTGAGGGAAGGGGGGTGAACACCAGTGTGGCAACACAGGCGGGCCCGGGAGGGCGAGCAACAAACACCTAAACCGCCCGCTTGCAACACTTAATGTTGCAAGTTGCAGTGTTGTGAACATGTACACACTACAAGGAATAATTCGTGGGTGCTACAAAACTACTCTTATAGTCTGGTTGGATTATAAGAAAAAATATTTAAATAAAGATTCATAACGTAATATAATATTCTTTTTTCTTTCTGCTAAATGATGCTGGCTATTGTGGTACGAAGGCTGAGTGGAGGGTGTGGTGACTCCTAACAACTGACAGCCTTATATTCTCAGGGCCGTGTGCGAGGTAGTGGAGGCAGGGGAGGACTCCTCTCCGGCCCTGACCTCTAAAGGTGACCAAGTGGGCACTTTTGGGGACAAGTACTTCGAGGTGGACCACCCGTTCATCTTCTTCGTGTGGGACTACATCGCCAGCAGTGTCCTCTTCATGGGTCGAGTCGTCACACCAGAGCCCATTACTCTTCCGCCCCCCAACTAATAATCCAGCACATGTGTCTTTGCTAGCGGTTGACCGAGTGCTCTCTCACAACGTAAGCTCTCTCATGTATTCACTTTTCATATACATAGTAACCGCAAAACCTATGGAAAGCCTTGAAACCTGCCTACAAACACCACACACCCATAATAATCACTGTATATGTTCAAATCCAGACATGTTACTGAAGTCGTCTGTCGTTTCCACGGTGAGAGTTGTGTTCTCGATGGATATTTTCAGGTGTAGGTTTCGAACAGTTGTGTTAATGCCTCCATCATGTGTTCCATCGGTACTTGTGTCAAAAAAAAAGTCTTGTGGTAAGAAAAATAGGAAACGAAAAAACGAAATTATATGTCATATCAGAAGAGTTACAGCAAAGAGTACCTCTGGAAATGAAGTGACTAACATCTTGGAAAGTTTGGATCACAAAAGTACACATAAAACTTTAGTGTCGAGAAAGACTGTTTTGTCTCGACACAATCCATGGAAACACATCCTGGTCAAGAATATTTGAGGACTCAGACTATGGAAGGGAAGACGTGATGGAGTCCATGAGACGCAAGGAAAAGGCCCGAGTCCTCATAACCACCACATAAGTGATGCAGTAAGACTTTACATATGGAAATAATTGAAAAACAATAATGTAATTCATATAAACAAGTGCTGCAGCCAAGACCAATTGGATTGAAATTAAAAGATTCTTAAAAAAACTTATTTGATACACAGATACTTATATGTGGATGTAGAATTTACACTTGTTTGTTTTTGAGGGACAAGCTTAAGTGTGAGTGAGAGGGAGTGGGTTCTCCTGTACTCACTCACTGTACATACACAGCCTAGCTTATATTTACTAGACTGGAACATACGTATCTGCCAAGTGGTAGAAAACGTGAGTGAAGGGGCAGACTGTGATAATGTATTTGTCTTGTCTGAGCCGTCTGTATCAGTCAAACTATACACCCCCTTGCTTCACACCAGCAGATTCTGCAACTGTTGTATGCTTCATGAGGCTATCTTTTATTATGTGAATCATCTAGCTTCCTCCTCTTCTCAAGTTCCTGTATGTGTGTGTGTCTGTATGTCAGTCTGTATCGCTGCGTATGTGGGAAGCTTAAGTGTAATTCGCCAAATGAGCTTACACGCAAATTTTGGTAACAGTCATAATCGTTGCATCTTAAGCTTCAGTAGCACGTATTTATAGAAAGAAGTCGCCGTTTTAATAAGTTTATGCCAAGCTTTAAGTTGCTTAAGGGTAAATCACTTATTTAAAACCCTTTATTAGCCGATCTAGTTTAAAGTTTCTGACGTTGGTGAACTTAAGAAATGAAGAGGTTTTGAGATGATCAGTGTGGGCATGTGAAATTTGGAGATTTTCTTAGTTTCACGTTAAACTGAAAGACTTTCTGTAAGGTCATATGGAATATAAAAATATTCTGTAAGGCCATAATGAAGTTGAATTGTTCTTTAGTGCCATGTAGAGATTTTTTTAATGCCATGTGAAGGATAAAGATGTTTTTTAATGTCGTGTGACAACCGAATGTGTTTTTAAGGCCATATGAACTCTCAGAGTTGTTGTTTAATGCCATGTGAATTTTGATTTTATTGAAGCCATTTAATGGTTGGAGATGTTCTCCAAGGATAAGCGAAGTTCAGATACTATTTTTAAGGCTTTGTGAAGTCCCATGATGTTCTTCAAGGTCGTGGGAAGTATAGAAACGTTCTTTAAGGTATAAATATTCTTGAAATCCACGTGAAGGATAAAGTGTTATTCATTTATGTCATGTGAAAGTTTGAGATATTAACGAATTCCATGTGAAGTTATAGTGGTATTCATTATGGCCATGTGAAGGTTAAAAATGCTCTTTATAGCCGTGTGAATTTTATATTTGATTGTTTATTGTCATTTGAAGGTTTGAGAGATATTCCTCAAAATCATGTGAACATTGGAGGTGTTCTCTAATATTATGTGAAGTTTTGGGATACTCTTTAAGGCCATGTGAAGTTTATGGATGTTCTTTAATGCCTTGTGATATTTAGAAATATTCTATACAATGATGTGAAGTTTAGAAATGTTCTTTGATGTCATGTGAAGGTTTGAGAGGTGTTTTTGTTTTTTAAGCTGATGTAAAGCTTAGAGATGTCCTCAAATACGATGTGAAGTTCGGAGATGTGCTTTGAGGCCATGTGAAAATCAGAGATGTTCTCTAAGACTGTGTGAAGTATAAAGATGTTCTTAAAGAATCTGTGAAGTTTAAAAATGGAGATATTCTTCAATACCTTTTGAAGTGAAAAGATATTCTTTAAAGCCATGTGAAGTTTATTATACTTTTTTTGAAGTTTGAGGAATGTTCTTCAAGGTCATCTAGAATTTTTACGGTGTTTCGAGAACCCAAGTGACGTTCAGAGATTATATGTTTAAGGTCATATGAAGTTTGGATATGATCCGTAAATTCGCGAATTTAGAAGATGTTTTCTTTACTTTCCTGTGATTATTGGATATATAAAGCATTTTACATTATTCAGATGGCCAGACAAATAGGGATGATCCATAATGGATAACTTAAATATGCTCATTTGAAGATTACCGATGTACTCTGAAGTCACTTTACATTCTAAAAAGCTGTTTAAGATTCGTCAGGTCTCTCAACCTATGCACGGGGCCCCCTTTTCACTGACAGTCCTATCTTAGCAACTGGTTGGTTATCTGGGCTTTCGTTCGGCCCATCAATTGCCGGGGTCATTAAGTCAAGGCCGACAACGTCAAGTTATAAACACCAATGGAAGAATCCTGAACACCTTCAGATGTCAGGAATAATTCCAAGACCTCACTGTGTATTTGATCCTTGATCAATAACGGATGAGTGGGCTATAAGCTCACGCACAGCCAGGGTCATTAAGATCATCAATGTCAAACGATATCAACCAACCGAAAAATGCTTAACATCTTCTGATATCAATATTAACTCTTAGACCATATACACCCTGACTATGTATAGAGTTCTAATGGTTTGAAAAGTGATTTCTATTGTAAAATGCTGAGGTCATCGAGCTGAAATTTTCCTTGTCATGTAGGTATCATGGAAACCTCTTTATGTAACTTTTAAAGTAGTTTGCAACATAATATAAAATCGAAAGTCAGCATAAATTGTAAATCAACTCATTTCATAGCTCCATGAATGAACATTTCCGAAAGCCTATTTGTCGCCATGAAATATTCGATATGATCATTTGCCGGTATTTTGTAGAAATTCCGTATTCCAGGGAAATATCGAATAAATTTTTCACGACAAGGCTAGTAAAAACTATGGCAGTGATCTATGAATATCCTTCGGCTTGAAGAGATAACTGTCTAGCTACCAAGTCAAACACATATTCTTCCTAAAAATATTAAGATATTTCCGTTGAAATTATTGCATTTCACAGATTTCACACAGTTTGGTTTGCAGCACACTCGAAATATGTTTTAGAATTTCTCGAACATCTCAGATATTTTGGAGGATTTGAGCATATATTCATTCGATATGGAACATATTCTCAAATGTTTCGTATTACGAAAGATTTTCTTGGACACTAGAAAATTCAGAAACTAATTCTCTGTTTATTCGAAAACGTTTTGTTTTCCTTTATATTCATACCGCGTCAAATTCACGATATTTATCAGTTGTTTCCAGTAAAGCAATGTCATGACAGTATTTCCCAAATAATTCGCTCTGTACAATTTATTCAAACGGTTCACGGGTCGGGCCTTGATGCAGTGTGAATTTGAATTTCAAGAACATCAGATTTTTGTAAAAATACATATGTATAAAATTCGCTCTGGGACGTTTTTCCAGTAGAATCATCCTAAGATATACACATGAGAGTACATAAAAATTAGGATACACAGCTACACATAGCCCTTTCCAGGTGTACATAAAACCACTGAGCGATACACACACACACACACACACACCTACACACACACACACACACACACACACTCGCCTCGCTTGAACTGTTAAGGAAAAAAAAACAGAAATAAACCACGTGTGAGGATGAAACGGGGGATCCATAATTAAGGTTTTATTTGCCAGGTGTTATATAAGCCCGAGAGGCGACATGTGCGGGCGCGGCCAACTGTGACGGGTCCTTATAACGACCGCCGCCAGCAGCCTAGCTAGGTAAAAGCCTCGCTGTTGGAAGTGAAAGATGGTGAAAGCAAGGATGCCAGGGACGGAGTTAAGAGGAAAGGGGATGGCAGAGAGAATGGACACCGGTGAAAATAAGAGACGATAGGATAGA
>JAUTYZ010055035.1:0-12202 GCA_032273725.1 Panulirus interruptus | reverse complement strand
ATACCGCCCGAGACGGCTGTATGGCCAGAGTGGAGATTTTACCACCCTGGATGGCTGTATGGCCAGGAGTGGACATTGTACCGCCCTAGACGGCTGTCTGGCAACGGGTGGACATTGTACTGCCCCAGACACCTGTATGGCCAGGGTGGACATTGTACCGCCTTAGACGGCTGTATATCCATGGGTAGACATTGTACCGCCCTAGACGGCTGTATGGCCAGGGAGGGTACTGTACCATCCCAGAGAGCTGTATGGCCACGGTGGACATTGTACCGCCCTAGACGGCTCTATAGCCACTGGTGGACATTGTACTGCCCTAGAGGACTGTATGGCCATGGGAGGATATTGTACCGCCCCATACGGCTGAATGGCCAGGAGTGGACATTATACTCCTCTAGACAGTTGTATGGCCAGGGATGAACATTGTACCGCCCTACACGACTGTATGTCCAGGAGTTGACATTGTACTGCTCTAGACGTTTGTATGGTCACGGGTGGTCATTGTACCACCTTTGATGGTTGTATGGCTAGGGTGGACATTTTACCGCGCTATACGGCTGTAGGTCCACGAGCGAAAAGTTTTACTGCTCTAGAAGGCTATGGCCACTGGTGGACATTGTATCGCCCTAGAAAACTGTATAACAATGGTGGACATTGTATCGCCTCACACGGATGTATGGCCAGGAGTGGACATTGTTTTGCTCTAGACAGCTGTATGGCCACGGGTGGACATTGTACCGCCTTAGACAGCTATATGGCGAAGGATGGACATTGTACCGCCTTCGCCGGCTGTATAGAAACGGGTGGACATCATGCTCCCCTAAATGGCTCCATGGCCACGGGTAGACATTATGCTGCCCTAAAGCTATATGGCCACGAGAGGACATTGTAATGCCCTTGACGGCTGAATGGCCACGGGTGGACATTGTACTGCCCCATACGTATGTATGGCCAAGGATGGATGTTGTACCGCCCCAGACGGCTGTATGGCCAGGGTGGACATAGAACCGCCCTAGACGGATGTAGGGCCACGAGTGGAAATTTTACTGCTCTAGAAGGCTGTATGGCCACATTTGGACATAGTACCGCCCTGAAATGCTGTATGGCCACGGGTGGACATTGTACCGCCCTAAACGGCTGCGTGGACAAGGTGGACATTGTACTGTCTTGGACGCCTCTATGGCCAGGGCTGGACATTTTACTGCAGTAGAATGCTCTCTGGCCAGGGGTGGACATTTTAGTGCCCTAAACGGCTGTAATCCCACGGGTGGACATTGCACTGTCTTGGACGGATGTATTGCCAGGGGTGGACATTTTAATGCCGTAGATGACTCTATGGCCAGGGGTGGACATTTTAGTGTCTAGACAGCTGTAAGGCCACGAGTGGACATTGTACCGCCCCATACGGCTGTATGCCAACGGGTGGACATTGTACCGCCCTAGAAGGCTGTATGGCCAGGGGTGGACATTGCACTGTCCAACACGCCTCTATGGTCAAGGGTGGACATTGTACCGCCCTAGACGGCTGTATGGCCACAGGTGGACATTGTACTGTTCTACACGGGTGTATGGCCACGGGTGGACATTGTGCTGCCCTACACGGCTGTATGCCCACATGTGGACCTTGTACCGCCCTAGAAAGCTGCATGGCCACGGGTGGACATTGTACCGTCCTAGACAGCTGTATGGCCACATGTGGACATTGTGCCGCCCTAGACAGCTCTATATCCACGGGTGGACATTTTAGTGCCCTAGACGGCTGTATGGCCCCGGGTGGACATTATACCGCCTTTAGACGGCTCTATGGTCACGGGTGGACATTGTGCTGCTATAGACGGCTGTATGGCCACATGTGGACATTGTACCGCCCTTTAAGGTTGTATGGCAACGGGTGGACATTGTACCGTCCTAGACGGCTGTATGGCCAAGGGTGGACATCTTACCACCTTAACCGGCTGTATGTGCACGGATGGACATTGTACTGCCCTAGACAGCTGTATAGCCACGGGTGGACATTGTACCGCCATACACGGCTGTATGGCCTGGGGTGGACATTGTACGACCTTTGACGGCTGTATGGCCACTTGTGGACATTGTACCGCCTTACACGGCGGTATGGACAAGGTGGACATTGTACTCTCTTGGACGGCTGTATGGCCAGGGCTGGACATTTTACTGCAGTAGACTGCTCTATTGCCAGGGGTGGACATTTTAGTGCCCTAAACGGCTGTAAGGCCACGGGTGGACATTCCACTGTCTTGGACTGCTGTATTGCCAGGGGTGGACATTTTACTGCCGTAGACGGCTCTATGGCCAGGGGTGGACATTTTAGTGTCCTAGACAGCTGTAAGGCCACGGGTGGACATTGTACCACCCCATACGGCTGTATGCCAACGGGTGGACAATGTACCGCCCTAGAAGGCTGTATGGCCAGGGGTGGACATTGCACTGTCCTACACGGCTCTAAGTTCAAGGGTGGACATTGTGCTGCCCTAGACGGCTGTATGGCCACGGGTGGACATTGTACTGCCCTAGACGGCTGTATGGTCACAGGTAGATATTGTGCTGCCCTAGACGGCTGTATGGCCAAGGGTGGACATTGTAACGCCCTAGACGGCTGTATGGCTAAGGGTGGACATTGTACCGCCATAGACGGCTGTATATCCATGGGTGGATATTGCACTGTCCTAGACGCTGTATGGCCAAGGATGGACATTGTACCGCCCTAGACGGCTGTATGGCCAGGTGTGGATATTGTACCGTCCTATAAGACTGTGTGGCCACGGGTGGACATTGTACCGCCCTATAAGACTGTGTGGCCACGGGTGGACATTGTACCGTCGTAGACGTCTCTGTGGCCAAGGGTGGACGTTATGCTGCCCTACTCGGCTATATGGCCAGAGTTGGACATTGTACCGTCCTAGACGTTTGTATGGCCACGGGTGGACATTTTATCGCCAAGGATGACTGAATGGCCACGGATGGACATTGTGCTACCCAAGAAGGTTTTATGGGCAAGGGAGGACATTGTATTGCCCTAGACGGCTGTATGGCCACGGGTGGAAAGGTTACCGCTCTAGACGACTGTATGCCCACAGGTGGACATTGTGCTACCCTAGACGGTTGTATGGCCAAGGGTGGACATTGTACCGCCCTAGACGGATGTATGGCCAAGGGTGGACATTATACTGTCCTAGACGGGAGTATGGCCACGGGTGGACATTGTGCTGCTCTAGACGACTGTATGGCCACATGTGGACATAGTACCGCCCTGAAAAGCTGAATGGCCACGGGTGGACATTGAACCCTCCTAGACGGCTGTATGGCCACAGGTGGACATTGTACCGCCCGAGACAGCTGTATGGTCACGCGTGGACATTGTGATGCCATAGACGGCTGTATTGCCACGGGTGGACATTATACCGCCCTTGAAGGCTGAATGGCCACGGGTGGACATTGTACCGCCCTAGATGGCCGTATGACCACGGGTGGACATTGTACTGGAGGAGACGGTTGTATGGCCATGGGTGGACATTGCACCGCCCTATACGGCTGTATAGCCAGGGAGGATATAGTACCACCCCAGAGAGCTGTATGGCCAGGGTGGATATTGTACCGTCCTAGACGGCTGTATGGCCACGGATGGACACTGAACCGCCTTAGACGGCTGTATGGCCAGGAGTAGAAAATTGTACTGCTCTAGACGGTTGTATGACCAGAGCTGGACATTGTACCGTTCTAAACGGCTGTATGGCCACGGGTGTACATTTTGCTGTCCTAGACGGCTATATGGCCACGGGGAAACATTTAACTGCCCTAGACGGCTGTATATCAAAGGTGGATACCGCCCGAGACGGCTGTATGGCCAGAGTGGAGATTTTACCACCCTGGATGGCTGTATGGCCAGGAGTGGACATTTTACCGCCCTAGACGGCTGTCTGGCAACGGGTGGACATATTACTGCCCCAGACACCTGTATGGCCAGGGTGGACATTGTACCGCTCTAGACGGCTGTATAGCCATGGGTAGACATTGTACCGCCCTACACGGCTGTATGGCCAGGGAGGGTACTGTACCATCCCAGAGAGCTGTATGGCCACGGTGGACATTGTACAGCCCTAGACGGCTCTATAGCCACGGGTGAACATTGTACTGCCCTAGAGGACTGTATGGCCATTGGAGGACATTTTACCGCCCCATACGGCTGAATGGCCAGGAGTGGACATTATACTCCTCTAGAAAGTTGTATGGCCAGGGATGAACATTGTACCGCCCTACACGAATGTATGGCCAGGAGTTGACATTGTACTGCTCTAGACGTTTCTATGGCCATGGGTGGTCATTGGACCACCTTTGATGGTTGTATGGCTAGGGTGGACATTTTACCGCGCTATGCGGCTGTAGGTCCACGAGCAAAAAGTTTTACTGCTCTAGAAGGCTGTATGGACACTGGTGGACATTGTATCGCCCTAGAAAACTGTATAACAATGTTGGACATTGTATCGCCTCACACGGATGTATGGCCAAGAGTGGACATTGTTTTGCTCTGGACAGCTATATGGCCACGGGTGGACATTGTACCGCCTTAGCCGGCTGTATAGAAACGGGTGGATATCATGCTCCCCTAGATGGCTCCATGGCCACGGGTGGACATTATGGTGCCCTAAAGATATATGGCCACGAGTGGACATTGTAATGCCCTTGACGACTGAATGGCCACGGGTGGACATTGTACTGCCCCATACGGCTGTATGGCCAAGGGTGGATATTGTACCGCCCCAGACGGCTGTATGGCCAGGGTGGACATAGAACCGCCCTAGACGGATGTTGGGCCACGAGTGGAAATATTACTGCTGTAGGATGCTGTATGGCCACCTGTGGACATTGTACCGCCCTACTCGCCTGTATGGCCACGGGTGGACCTTTTACCGCCCCGATACCTGTATGGCCAGGGTGGACATTGTACCACCCTAGATGGCTGTATAGCCAGGGGAGGTCATTGTAGCACCTGACTAGGCTCTATGGACAGGAGTGGACATTATACTACTCTAGACGGATATATGGCGAGGGATGAACATTGTAAAGCCCTACACGGCTCTATGGCCAAGAGTGGATATTGTACTGCTCTAGTAGGCTGAATGGCCAGAGGTGGTCATTATACCACCCTAGACGGCTGTATGGCTAGGGTGGACATTTTACCGCGCTAGACGGCTGTAGGGCCACGAGTGGAAATTTTACTGCTCTAGAAGGCTGTATGGCCACGGGTGGATATTGTATCGCCTTAGAAGGCTGTAAAACAATGGTGGACATTGTATCGCCTCACACGGCTGTATGGCCATGAGTGGACATTGTACCGTTCTAGACGGCTGCATGGCAAAGGGTGGACATTGTGCTGCCCTAGACGGCTATATGGCCACGGATGGACATTTAACTTCCCTAGACGGCTGTATATCCAAGGTGGATACCGCCCTAGACGGCTCTATGGCCAGAGTGGCCATTTTACCACCCGAAACGGCTGTATGGATACGGGAGGACATTGTACCTCCCCAGACGGTTGTATGGCAAGGGTAGACATAGAACTGCCCAAGACGGCTGTAGGACCACGAGTGGAAATTTTACTGCTCTAGAAGGCTGTATGGCCACATGTGGACATTGTACCGTCCTACCCGCCTGTATGGCCACGGGTGGATATTGCACCGCCCCGACACCTGTATGGCCAGGGTGGACATTGTACCACCCTAGATGGCTGTATAGCCATAGGTGAACATTTTACTGCCCTAGACGGCTGTATGGACACGGGTGGATATTGTACTGCCCTAGAGGGTTGTATAGCCAGGGGATGACATTGTACCACCTGACTAGGCTGTAAGGACAGGAGTGGACATTATGCTACTCTACACGGATGTATGGCCAGGGATGAACATTGTACCGCCTTCCACGGTTGTATGGCCAGGAGTGGACATTGTACTGCTCTAGTCGGCTGTATGACCACGGATGGTCAGTATACCACCCTATATGGTTGTATGGTTAGGGTGGACATTGTATCGCCCTAGAAGGCTATATAACAATGGTGGACATTGTACCGCCTCACACGGCTGTATGGCCAGGAGTGGACATTGTATTGCTCTAGAGAGCTGTATGGCCACGGGAGGACATTATGCTGCAATAAAGGCTATATGGCCACGGGTGGACATTGTAATGCCCTTGAGGGCTGTATGGCCACGGGTGGACATTGTACCGCCCTAGACGGCTGTCTGGCCAAGTGTGGACATTGTACCGCAACACCCGACTGTATGGCCACGGGTAGATATTGTACCGCCCCAGACACCTTTATGGCAAGGGTGGACATTTTATTGACCTAGACGGCTGTATAGCCATGGATGGACATTGTACTGCCCTAGACGGCTGTATGGCCCCTGGTGGATATTGCACCGCCCTAGAGGGCTGTATGGCCAGGAGTGGACATTATACTGCTCTAAACGGCTGTATGACCAGGGACAGACATTGTACTGCCCTACACGGCCCTATGGCCACGGGTGGACATTGTACCGCCCTAGACAGCTGAAGGGCCACAAATGGAAATTTTACTGTTCTAGAAGGCTGTGTGGCCACAGGTGGACATTGTACCGCCCTACACGGCTGGATAGCAATGGTGGATATTGTATTGCCTAAGACGGCTGTATGGCCAGGAATGGACATTGTATTGCTCTAGACAGCTGTATGGCCACGGGTGGATATTGTACCGCTCTAGACGGCTGTATGTCGACGGGTGGACATTGTACCGCCCTAAACGGCTGTATGGCCACGAGTGGAAAATTTACTGCTGTAGAAGATTGTCTGGCCACGGGTGGTCATTGTACCACACTAGACGGCTCTATGTCTAGGGTGGACATTGTACCCTCCTAGACGGCTGTATGGACACGAGTGGAAATTTTACTGTTCTAAACGTCTGTATGGCCACGGGTGGACATTGTACCGCCCCAATAGGTGGTATGGCCAGGAGTGGACATTATACTGCTCTAGACGGCTATGGCCAGGAATGGATAATGTACCGCCCTACAAGGCTGTATGGCCACGGGTGGACATTGTACCGCCATACACGGCTGTATGGAAAGAAGTGGACATTGTACTGCTCTAGTTGGCTGTATGGCCACGGGTGGTCATTTTACCACCCTACACGGCTGTATGGCTAGGGTGGACATTGTACCGCGCTAGACGGCTGTAGGGCCAAGAGTGGAAATTTTACTACTTTAGAAGGCTTTATAGCCACAGGAGAACATTGTACCGCCCTAGAAGGCTGTATAGCAATGGTGGACATTATATCGCCTCACACAGCTGTATAGCCAGGAGTGGACATTGTATTGCTCTAAACAGCTGTATGGCCTCGGGTCGACATTGTACCGCCCAAGACAGCTGTATGGCGACGGCTGGACATTGCCCCGCCCTAGCTGGCTGTATAGAAACGGGTGGATATTGTGCTCCCCTAGATGGCTGTATGGCCACGGATGGATATTATGCTGCCCTAAAAGGCTATATGGCCAC
Source organism: Panulirus interruptus (assembly GCA_032273725.1). NCBI lineage: Eukaryota > Metazoa > Arthropoda > Malacostraca > Decapoda > Palinuridae > Panulirus > Panulirus interruptus. The sequence continues at coordinate 4,660 of JAUTYZ010055035.1, read as the reverse complement.
GGATGGACATTATAATGCCCTTAACGGCTGTATGGCCACGGGTGGACATTGTACTGCACCAGACGGCTGTATGGCCAAGGGTGGATATAATAATGCCCTAGACGGCTGTATGGCCACGGGAACCATTGTACTGCCCTAAAAGGCTGTATTGCCACAGATGGACAGTGTACTGTTCCAGACGGCTGTATGGCCACGGGTGGATATTGTACCGTCCTTAAGGGTTGTATGGCCAGGGATGACATTGTACCGGCCTACTAGGCTGTATGGCCAGGAGTGGACATTATACTGCTATAGACGGCTGTATGGTCAAGGATGGACATTGTACCACCCTACACGGCTGTATGGCCACGGTGGACATTGTATCACACTAGACAGCTGTAGGGCCACGAGTGGAAATGTAACTGCTCTAGAAAGCTGTATGGCCACAGGTGGATATTTTACCGCCCTACACGGCTGGATAGCAATGGTGGACATTGTATCGCCTAAGACGGCTGTATGGCCAGGAATGGACATTGTATTGCTCTAGACAGCTGTATGGCCATGGATGGACAATGTACCACCCTACACGGCTATATGGCGACGGGTGGACATTGTACCGCCCTAGACGGCTGTAGGGCCACGAGTGGAAAAGTTACTGCTGTAGAAGGTTGTATGGTCACGGGTGGACATTGTAACGACCCACTAGGCTCTATGGCCAGGAGTGGACATTATACTGCCCTAGACGGCTATGCTAGGGATGGACATTGTACCGCCCTACACGACTGCATGGCCAAGGGTGGACATTGTATTGCTTCAGACGGTTGTATAGCCAGGAGTGGATATTGTATTTTTCTAGACGGCTGGATGGCCACGGGTGGACATTGTACCACTCTAGACGGCTCTATGGCTAGGATGGACATTGTACCGTCCTAGACGGCTGTAGGGACACGAGTGGAAATTTTACTGCTCTATGGCCAGGGTGGACATTGTAACGTTCTAGATGGCTGTATGGCCAAGGTTGGACATTATACCGCCCTAAACGGCTGTATGTCCATGGGTGGACATTGTATTGCCCTAAACGGCTGTATAACCACGGGTGGACATTTTACTGCCCTACACGGCTGTTTGGCAAAGGGTGGACATTGTACCGCCCTAGACGGCTGTATAGCCAGGGATGGACATTGTACTGCCCAAGACGGCTGCATCGTCAAGGGTGGACATTTTACTGCCCTAGAGGGCTGTATGGCCACGGTTGGACATTTTACTGCCTCTACACGGCTGTGTGGCCACGGGTGGATATTTTGCTACCCTAGACGTCTGTGTGGCCACGGGTGGATATTGTACCGCATTAGACGGCTCTATGGCCAAGGGTGGACATTGTACTGGCCTTGATGGCTCTATGGCCAAGGGTGGACATTTTGCTGCCCTACACGGCTCTATGGCCACGGAAAGGACATTTTACCGCCTTAGACGGCTGTATGGTCTGGGGTGGACATTGTACCGCCACTGGCGGCTGTATGTCCTGGAGTGGACATTGTACTGCTCTAGATGGCTGTATGGCCACAAGTGGACATTTTCCTACCCTAGACGGCTGTATGGCCAGGGTGGACATTGTACTGCTCTCAACGGCTGTTTGGCCAGGAGTGTACATTATACTGCTATAGATGGCTGTATGACCACCTGTTGACATTCTACCGCCCTACCCGGGTGCATGGCCACGGGTGGACATTGTAACGCCCTACACGGCTGCATGGCCACAGGTGGACATTGTACCGCCCTTGACAGCTGTATGGCCACGGGTGCACATTGTACCGCCCGAAACGGCTATATATTCACGGGTGGACATTGTACAGCCCTAGACGGCTGTATGGCCAGGGTGGACATTGTACATCCCTAGAAAGCTGTATGGCCAGTGGTAGACATTGTACCGCCCCAGACGGCTGTAGAGCCAGGAATGGATATTGTGCTGCTCTAGACGGTTTTATGGCCACGGATGGACATTTTACCGCCCGACACGGCTGTATTGCCAGTGTGGACATTGTACTTCACTAGACGGCTGAATGACCGGGAGTGGACATTGTACTGTTCTAAATGCCTGTATGGCCACGGGTTGACATTTAACCGCCCTACACGTCTGTATGGCCACGGGTGGACATTGTGCTGTAATACACGGTTGTATGGCCAGGATCGGATATTGATCTGCTCTATATGGCTGTATGGCCACTGGTTGACATTTAACCGCCCTAAAAGGCTCTCTGGCTACGGGTTGACATTGCTACGCCCTTCCCAACTGTATGGCCACGGATGGACATTGTACTGCCCTAGACGGCTGTATGGCCATGGGTGGACATTGTACCGTCGTATACGGCTTTATCTCCAAGGGTATACATTGTGCTACCCTAGATGGATGGATGGCCAGGGCTGAACATTGTACCGCCCTTGACGGCTGTATGGCCAAGGGTGCATATTGTACCGCCCTAGACGGTTGTATATCCACGGGTGGATATTGTACTGCCCTAGACGACTATATGGCATGGGTGGAAATCGTAATGCCCCAGAAGGCTGTATGGCCACGGGTGGACATTTACCACCTCTAGACGGCTCTATGGCCAGGGGTGGAAATTGTACCGCCCTAGACGATTGTATGGCCAAGGGTGGACATTTTACTGCCCTGCAGGGGTGCATGGTCAGAAATGGACAATGTACTGCTCTAGACGGCTCTTTGGCCACGGGTGAACATTGTACTGCCCTAGACGTCTGTATGGCCACGGGTGGACATTGTTCCGCCCTACACGGGTGTATGGTCAGAAGTGGACAATGTACTGCTCTAGACGGCTGTATGGCCACGGGTGGACATTTTACTGTAATAGACTGCTGTATGGCCAGGATCGGATATTGTACATCTCTAGATGTCTGTATGGCCATGGGTGGTCATTGTACCGCCCTAGACGTCTATATGGCCACGGGTGAACATTGTACCGCCCTACACAAGTGTATGGTTAGTAGTGGACATTGTACTGCTATAGACGGCTCTATGGCCACGGGTGGACATTGTACCGACCTAGACGGCTGTATGGCCACGGGTAGACATTGTACCGCCCTACGCGGCTATATGACCACGGGTGGAAATTGTACTGCCTTAGACGGCTGTATGACCAGGGTTGAGCATATTATTGCTCTAGATGGCTGTATGTCCACGGGTGGACATTGTAATGCCCTAGACGGCCCTATGGGCACGGGTGGACATTGTAACGACCTACACGGCTGTATGGCCACGGGTGGACATTTTACCGTCCTACACGGCTGTGTGGCCACGGGTGGACATTTTACCGCCCTAGACTGTTGTATGTCCACGGGTGGAAATTGCACTGCCCTAGACGATTATATAGCCTGGGTGGAAACTGTACCGCCCTAGACGGCTGTATGGCCATGGTTGGACATTGTACCGCCTCTTGATGGCTGTATGGACAGATATGGACATTGTACCGCTTCTAGACAGCTGTATGGCCACGGGTGGACATTGTACCGCCACTAGACGGCTGTATGGCCAGTGGTAGATATTGTACCACCCTAGACGACTGTATGGCCACGGGTGGACATCTTACCGCCTTACCCAGCTGTATGGCCACAGGAGGAGATTGTACTGCCCTACACGACTGTATGGCCTGGGTGGAAATTGTACTGCCAATAGTGGACTTTGTACTGCCCTAGAAAGCTGTATGGCCACGGGTGGTCATTTTACCTCCGTCGACAGCTGTATGGCCATGGATGTACATTGTCTTGCCCTACACGGCTCTATGGCCATGTGTGGACATTCTACCGCCTCTAGACGGCCGTATGGCCACGGGTGGACATTGTACCGCCCTAGACGGCTGTATGGCCAAGGTTGGACATATTACCGCCTCTAGACGGCTGTATGGCCACGAGTGGACATTGTACTGCCCTAGACGGCTGTATGGCCACGGGTGGATATTTTACCGCCTCTAGACGACTGTATGGCCACGGGTGGACATTGTACTGTCCTAGACGGCTGTATGGCGAAGGTTGGACATTTTATCGCAATAGATGGCTGTATGGCCACAGATGGACATTGTACCGCCCCACACGATTGTATAGCCATGGGTGGCCATTGTACTGCCTTAGACGGCTCTATGACCACGTAATGTCATTTTACTGCTCTAGATGGCTGTATGGCCACGGGTGGACATTGTAATTACCTAGAGGGCTTTATGGCCACGGGTGGACATTATACTGCTATAGACGGCTATATGGCCACGGATGGATATTGTAATGCCTCAGATAGCTGATGGCCAAGGGTGTACATTTTTCCCTCCTAGACGGCTGTGTGGCCAAGGGTGGACATTGTACTACCCTAGACATATATATGGCCACGGGTGGACATTGTACCGCGTTAGACGGATAGACATTGTACTGACCTAGATGGCTGTATGGCCACAGTTGGACATTGTGCTGCCTTAGACGGCTATATAGCTACAGGTGGACATTTTACCGCTATGGACGGCTGTATGGCCACGGGTGGACATTGTGATGCCCTAGACGACTGTATGATCACGGGTGGAGGTTTTATCGCCTCTAGATAGCTGTATGGCCAGGGGAGGATATTGTACTGTCCTAGACGGCTGTATGGCCAAGGGTAGACATTGAACCACCCTTGACGTCT
>JAUTYZ010055034.1:2665-18507 GCA_032273725.1 Panulirus interruptus | reverse complement strand
TTGAACCTTGACTTTAAATTAATTATTAGGCCAGTGAGTTTTCAAGGTAAAAGGGCTGTCTGAGGCTATGTGAATTTCTGGGCATGTACAAAAGACCTTCCTTTCCATATCCTCTTAGCCAAACACACAAAAATACAAAAAATAAATACACTGAAATGGAATCATGCAGATTCCTCCTATTCTGCACTCACCCTGCATCACGATGAGTGAATCCTCATTACTTATAGTATCATTACTTATAATAATACATATGATTATTACTTACAATAATATTAACACTCTACAAAATCTATCTCTTTTCATCTTGTATTATGCTCATTGCGACTAATGCCAAACAAACCTCTTCCTGGGTTACTTTTAGATATAAAAACTTAATACCCTCTCATCCAGTTCCATACAAATACCTTATCATTAAGGAAGTATTGGCAAACAGATTATGCCATCAGCCATCATGAACTCATTATTACTCACAAATAAAGATACTAAAACAATAATATTATGAATGACTGAAAGATCAAAAAATCTGTCACCTAAGTAATATTGTACTCTGAATACTGAGTGCTAAAAATCCATTACATAGATCTACAAGCCATTCTAACACTAAAAGGCCAGGTAACTACTATAACCACAACAACTATAATTAAGCTGTAGTAAGCTTATATTCCATATCAAAACTACTGGTTTAACAAATTAGGTGCATTTTTTACAAGCAGTGATAAAACAGTGATGAGTTGTTCAACTTCTAAGTAGCATGAGTGAATGACTGTTTAATGTTATGAATAACCTGAGCTAGCCATCATGCAAAATGACAAATGGAAATATAGATCAAAATAGCCTTACCTGACCTCCATCAACTCCTCCAACATTCTAGAGGATATTGACAGTAAAAAACACAAAAGTATTGGTATGCTACACATTTCAATCACTCTTCTTTAACAAAGATAAAGAAATACACAAGTAGTGATATGCCAAACTCTTCAACCATATTTCTTTTACAAAGCTGATCTATTTCCCAAACAGGCTCATGTGAAAATGTGCACATCATTTTAATCAGACTGCTAAAATCATCAGTCTATCTATCTATTACTATCAACTCTTGCTCCTATTTACAAAGGGTGACCCAAGTGTATAGAAGCATACACTTTTTTTTGGGAATTACTTTGAGAAAAGGGGTCCCTAATCACAATCCTGCAAACTTGCAAGGGGGTGAAGTGATGCCTTAATTCCCTGGAGTATACTTGCTCCTGTGATACCCAAGTACATAATCCACACCAATACAACAGTAAAAGTAAAATGCATCTCACTAAAGAGCATGTTCATTCAATGACCGTTAGCCGTTAAGCATTATTCACTTTATAACCCTTTTTTTCTTGAAATGAAGGGTATCATTAACTTTTAGCCTAGACGTTACGAACTGGTAATAACAGTAAAATTATGCAACCGTAAGTAATATAGAGAGTAGTAAAAATATCCAAATACAGTTTAGATGTGCTATACAAAATTTACCCTTTCACTGCCACAGTCAAAATAACCAAGGTCATTCTGAGTGTGGGATATTTTCAAATAATCTAAAAAATATCTCTAAGTTTATTAATACATTTAACCACAATGTAATTTTCTAAATAAAATGATATACAACTCAACCTAGGGAGACACTGTTTATGTTTACCATGCATCCCTTAATATACACTGTTCCACTGCCAAGTGTATGAAGAATCGTACTCTAATTAAGAGTATTTTCAAGCATACGTAGTGAGATGCATCGTATTTTTGTGAGTGTTTTTGTTACAAATATTTAACATTACAGAGGGTTTTCATCACTAAAGCTATCATCTTGTAAGAGCGATACCGTTTTAAAAAATATTGCATAACATGAAGGTACAGATCTCATAAAGGATTCCTCAACATCTGCACATAGACTAATCAGTATATGGAAAAAGTTTAGGCTGTATTGTCGGGTAAAAACATGAAATGCAACAACAAGCATTAATAGTCATATATTTCACCTGAAGGCAGGGGCAGCCAATCCAAGAACTAAAAACATAAATACCCTAGCTGCAGTGAAGAGAAAAAAATTACTGTGGTATATACATCTAAACAAGGTAATGAACAGTAATACTCACAATGCAGTTATAATGGTCACTCAGTAAGGAAATAATCATCATCCACACTCTTACAATTTGCTACTTAGAAAGGTATTACAAAGGAATTCAAACAGCAACAGACCACTGGGTCCCTTCAAGGCTGTTTGCGATAGAGGAAGAGATATGAAATTCATAGATGTGTGTGGTAAGAGCAGAAAGACACAGATATTAAAACAGAAAAGTACTGTAAACTTCTCATGTAACTAAGGAGGCACAAATAATGTCAGTTGTGGATTTAAAGTGAAATATTTATCAAGTCTATTCTTAAGCATATCTATGGTACTACTTTCAACCACTCTAATTGGTAAATTATTCCATATATTAACAATCTGTTAAAGAAAAAGTACTTCACTTCATTTAAGGTGAATCATTTGCCCACAAGTTTGTAAGCATTACTATAAGTGAAAACAGACAAATCTACCCTTAAGTAGTCTGTTAGATCAAGATTATCAAAGCATTAACATAAAACATTCTGCTACATGACCGAGATTGAATTTTGTTGGAATGTGTGTGTACAACAGTGGCAGTGGGGAGACCGTCTACATGAAAATGGTCCATAACCTTGATTTGACCTGCCGCACCTTTTTCACTACCTTCCTTGTTCCATACTTCCTAAATGGAATTGATCTCAAGCTGCTCCATTCTGCATTTTCCCCCACCTGCCTCTTTCCCAAACAGTGCCTACTGACCCATCCAGCCGTATACCCCTGCTGGAACGTCCCCCACCAATACCTGTGAAGTGACCTCTACTACCTGAGAACTGACCACAAGGAGTTCTATTCTATAGTGATCCCCGCCTTCCTTGCTCCTTTCACGTGTTACCTCTCTGACTTCTAGTTTACCTATCCTGCATGTTCCCTATTATCCTGAATCCCTTTTTGGTTTTCCTATGTTCTGAGTATCTAACTAGTTTATGTCTGTCAAAAAAAAAAAAGAGCCTAATATTCTCGTCTAACACTACCAAGGCAGGCCTTCCTTATTCCATTCAAATGGAGTCAATCCTTAGCAAAGAGGCTTCTATCTCAGCAAAAATGATCCCACAAATCTATACAAAAGATGTTTTCAATGATCCCACAAATCTATACAAAAGATGTTTTCCTCCTCCCTACAAAGAGCCTCAATTCTACTGTTTTTCCCCAGTATTCTACTGAAGGTACAGGGATTTACATTGTATGTGGGTAATAATCCCAATATATCTAACTTCCTACAGCTCTCTTTGAACTTAATGATGATATCCTTATACTTTGTTAAAATTTCTTTTAACCTTCCAGTGGCTCTATTGTTTGATCCCTCTGGACAACAAATGTTGTATTTTTTGAGACAATGTCATCAACCTTCCTAAGAATATCTTTCAGTTTTGCATCAGGAAAGTACAAATATCTTATTGTATTCCCTTATTTAAGGACTCTTGTTCCTGATCTCTAAGTAAGGAGTCCACAATCAAAATGATGCTAAGATTATCCTGTATTTCATCCTATAGTAAACTATATCTGCTGTATATCAATTGCTTCTCTCTAACAAAACCCGTAATGGCTTTCAACAGATTCATCCTAAAATCAAGTTTTTCTAGAAGCTCACCGTTCTTTATAATTTCAAAATACAGCTTTTCGAATAAACAATAAGTGAACTTAGCTTCTACCTTAATAAGAAATGCTTGGGACATATAAACATAATGAATGAAGGTAGTCTGTCTAAAAGGGTATACGTGCAAAACCTAATAAAGTTCCTTTTATTCACACTTACTCTCAGCTCTCTCCTTCACACACTCTCCCAGACTCAGAAACCAATTTCTGCAGTTTCTCTCACAAACATGTCACCAGCGCTGTGCCATCAGCAAACAGTAACTGACTTGCCTCCCAAGCCCTCACACCCCTGAAAGACAGCAAACCTGTTCATCTTTCTAAGACCCTTACATTCACCTTACTCACCACCCTATCCTTAAACAAATCAAACAACCATGGTAACATCACTGAACCCTGCTCTAGATCCACCTTCATCTGGAACCACTTACCCTCCACACCCTCCACTCTTCCTACTCACACACATGCCTTTCTGTCTTGATGAAAACTCTTCACTGCCTCTAGCAGCTTTCATCCACACCATATATTTGTAACACATTTCACAGAGTATGTCTACCAACCTTATCATGCACTTTTACCAGATCCATAAATAACTCGTACAGATCCTTTTGTTTCTCAAAATATTTCTTGCACTCGTTCTTCAAAGCAAATGCCAGATCCACATATCCTTTACCACTCTTGAAGCCACATTGTGCTTCCCTAATCTAGCTGTGTATGCCACCACCCTTTCAGTCACCACTCTCCAGTACAATTTAGCAAGTAAACTTGGCAAACTTGAACCTCTGTAATTTGAACATTCACTTTTGTACCCATTGCCATTATACAGTTGAACTGTACAGCATTCTGCCAATCATGAGGCCCCCTCATGATGCTTAAAAAAATGTAATTAACAAGTCAACAACACCGTCACTTTCTCTTTTGTAAGATTCACCTGTGATTCCATCCACTTCAGGGACCTTGCAACATTTAATCTTTTGCAAGGCTTTCACCACCTCCTCTCTTTCTTCTTTCTTACCAGTTTGCCAGTTTCCACCTTAGCAAGGTAGGGTTATGAACAGATGTCTGAGCTTTAGAGGAAATCTCATCCCTTAGCTCCTTTTGTTCCTCTACTGGAAAGTAATAATACGGGAGGGGAGGATTTCCAGCCCCCTCCACTCCCATCCCTCTTAGTCACCCATTGTGAAACACAGGAGATACATAGCTAGTATTCTTGCTTCCCATTCTTACTTAATATTTGTGTAAAAAATAGAAAGAATATATGAATAAATTAATATGACATTTTCATCAGTTCCATTGATCATTGAGCACTTAGAGAGAATGGAATGCAGAAAATGATAGAGAGACCATATGAAATGCAAGATGCAATCATCATCAGCCTCCACTACAAAAGCCTAAGCCACAGTGTGGTGGTGTGGCAAACATGGGTGAGCAGATATACTGTAGCAAGGTAGTTTAGTTGCTATGAAATGACTGGGGGGATTCACATCTCTATAAGTGCTCATTGATGAATGGAATGGCTGCAACAGCCATAGATGACTTTCATCTTATTCATTTATACATGTTTGAAATTTAGATTTCTGTCTTTTGGACATTTATGATCATTCATGCTCCAAAGTCTTGTTTTTTTTTTAAAGGAAAATTAGCATGTTTTGTTTGATTATTCCCTCATGAGCAAAATGAGTATGTTCTGATAGTATATTTTTGTGTACCGATTCAGATGCCTCCTTAAGTAAAATTTTTAGGTTTTCTGTTAGTCAACCATTTTGCTTTCTTGTCATTTTCTTTCTTACCCCTCACAATATTTGATGAATGGCAGCTTATTCTTTTACATTTAAAAAGTTCTGATTCCTGCAATAAGTGTGATGCAAGTACTTTTTAAAATGAGCATCACCAAAGTTGTGAATTACGTTTGTTTGTACTTTTTCAGTAAACAAAGGATTTTTTACTTTATTTCAAAGATTTAGATCAAAGAATTTGACTAAGTCCTTACTTATGAGTAAATACAACAAGATTTTGCCAAATGTGAGGGTTAACACATAGCACTCACCACAGGAATATTTAGGGTTATAAGGAATGAGTTATGCGAGTTACATGTTTTCAAGTGTTGTGTGATATGGAGAGAATGTATGTTTGTGGACTGAAAGCCAGCAGCTCATGTGAGGGAAGCAGAAAGAATGAAAAGAAAAACAGCTACCAGGCCGAAAGGAGTGAAGCCTGATGGCCACTGAAGTGTTGGCTTACAGAGTAGACTTACCCCTCCCAATACCCAGGCGGGTACTAAGAGGGTAAGCGATGGCTGTGCAGTAAGCCAGCGCTTTTATTGACTGTCAAGCTTCACTCCTTTGACCCAGTTAACTGCCTTTTCTTTCTGCCTCACCCACACATGTGCTGCTGGATTTCAGTCCACTAACATACAGTCTTTCCATATCACAAACACTTGATAACACATAATTCACATGACTCGTTTTTCATAACCCTAGATTTTCCTGAGGTGAGAACAAGGCAAAATTTTGTTGTAAGTACTCACTCCAAATTCTTTTGTTTAAATCTTTGAAATAATATGAAAAATCCATTTATTTAGGAATTTTATAATGTATGAGAAATATAATAAATACTCAGAAGTTCCAGCCATACCAAAACAACTGGATTAACATTGCTCATGTTGAATTCCATCGAACGAGTGGGTAATTTTTTGTTGACTGTACATGATACTGAGGCTGTAACGTGATGCTTGTCAAAGAGAAGTTATATTTAATAACATTAACCTCTATCCAGAATTTCTTGAATTTAATGCAGAGTAGGGTTTCTATGATACTGTCTTTGTTAACAGTAACCAGTATTCATGCCTGCTACCTGTATATGGTTTCGTGACAGTGAATTTCTCTGACAAATATATACTGCTTCTGTTGTTGATATATTTAGTGATAATGCATACTTTCTGCTTTTCAACTTGTATTTTTCAGGAGATTATATATCATTTCAGAGCTCATTGTGCATTGAAATCACTGTGGATAACATAGCAGTAGATTCAGGTACCTTTTACAATTTGCATCTAAATAGATTATAACCTCTTTCTGTGTTGAAATCACTGTGGATAACATAACAGTAGATTCATTTGCCTTTTACTATTTGCATCTAGATATATTATAAAGCTTAACTGGCAGCTAAAGTCATATGCTATTCTCTTAGAGGACAGCAGCCAACATCAAATGATGTTCTAGATTTCCTTATTTCTGATTTAACATTAATAGCCTATAGAGGTCTCCTCTGTCACCAGGTGGGTGCAGGAAAGGATTTTCCTCTCCTTAGTACCCTCACAATCACTGCTGTAGGTAAATGTCTATTGACCTCTCAAGACTTGTGTACAATGACATAACTGGTAGATGACATTTACAGTAAACAGTTCTTCTTGAGTTGCAGTGCTAGAGTTGCCACAGGTCATGATTAGAAGCTAATAAGGATGTAAAGAAATGCTGATTTATTGTTCACTTGCCTACACAGGTGCTGTCAGGCTTTGGAATATTTTCATCTGTTCCTAAATGTTTATCATGGGGATTTCTGAGACCCCTAAAATAATTCTATAATGCCTTTGAACTGCACTGTCAGGGTCTTGAGTTTTAACATGTTTTGAAACCCACTTGGGATTGGTTCTTAGGTTGCTTTATCTTGAGGACCTTTATTTCCTCTCCCAGACCACTTAAGTGGGGGTTGTCAAAGGTCATAGTGTTGTTCATTTAAGAAATTTCTACCTCACTGACCATAAGAATCTTTTCAGTTATCAAAGTATGCCAGGGGTAAAGTCTTTTCCTTAACAGGGTTTCAAAACATAAAGCATATGAGCTTTGAATATCTATATATAGCCTTTTTCATGAACAGAATTTGATGTCTTTTTTTCATTTTACATCTCTGAGAATACCTGGAGATCTTCAGAGATTAGCAACAGAACCCCCTGCCCCCGTTTCTGTGTTCCCACACGGTTTGAAACCTTTCTCTGAGGGAATGTTTTTGTTTTCAACTAAGACTGGTTTTGTTGGCTCAATTTGCTGCTTTGCTAGAACCATATATGTAAGGTACTGCCTTGCTTGCCTTTGATGAGAAAGCTTTTCTTAGATTACCTCCTGTGTGTTGTAGGTTTAGTTAGGTGCCATAAGATAAGCCTTGGGTAATTACTTATTTGTACTCTACATGGAGGGAGTTTTACAGTCATAGGGCACCGTCTCTTTAACATTTTCTACTATCATGCATCTTCTTAAATTTATGCATGGTATCTGCATATGTAGTTGGTCATGTTTTTCCTGTCAAGAAATTTTTTTCTTACCCTCCATCTCTACCTAATCATTAGCTAGTATAAGAGCCAACCCTGGTTTTCCTGTCAAGAAGTTTTTCTCATACCCTCTACCTCCATGTTGTTATGTTCTTATTAGTTCGCAGGACCTTGGAGCGAAAAGTGAGTTTTGAAAAATGAAACACTGTTTCTCTTTGGGATGGTGTCTTGTGAGTGAATTTCCATTATTGTTCCTTGCCCTACCTTTCCCTCCCTTTCAAAAAACTTCTTTTCACCAATTGTAGTCACTGTTAGGTTGATGTTCTTAGCCCCTGGAATTATGAGGTGGTCGACCTGTGAGGCTTGGCAGCTGGTGGGATGGTGACATCATAGCCACATGATGGCTACCTAGACACACTATTGCTTTAACCACTGATTGAGTGGTTTGAAAAGGGTGAGAGGCATAAACATTACCAGAATGAGGGGGTTAGAGAGTCCTATCCCCCAGAGATCCATGGAGGAATCTCACATTTACATTAGAGGATTTGCAGAGCATTCTATAAGTTGGGAATCTGATATTAATTATTTTACTGTTGTAACTCTCTTTGCTTCAGGTTTATAAATCAGTTGCAGATTTACAAGTTATATATCTGTGATAATTCCTAAAACAACATTCAGTATTTGAACCATAATTTAGAGGCAGTATCGTGTGTTTATTTTTTATCCTTTGACATAGTTACCTTGTATTACATTTAATTCTACTTTGTAAGATTGTTTATGAAGGGATTGTGGTTAATCAAGTTACATTCATCCCAGTAGTTGAAAAAATGGTTAGTAAACCTTAGATATCATGGCTTATCTTTCCTGAAGATATGCATTTTTTTTTTTTTTTTCTTATTTGTATAAGGCCAGTCAGGATTGCAATATCACCCATTCACCCAGATTTGAGCATGAGCATAGTAGAACTAAAGCCAGTACCCTGGTTAGGGTATGAGGAAAATTAGATAAAAAGAAAGAATGGAATCAGTAACATTATGTCAACATTACAATTATAACTTAGATGCCTGTACAGTCATTGTTGGTGTTAGTTTTACCATATTTGTATTATAATGTAAAGTATGAACATTAATATTATTAGCAGTACTTGCAAATAGACATAGTTTATTATGCACTCCAACTTATCCTGGACAGAGAATACAAGCAGTCTTGCATTCTTGGATCACCACCTGCTCTTAAAATTGTATTTTCAAAATTGAATGTGTTTTCATTGCTCAGTTACGTTTGCATATCTAATGTTATTTATGAATTTTAGGTGGCTCAGGGGATCCTGAGTCTGGAGATGGACATCATGTGTGGGATAATGAAGAAGATGGTGTAGCATACTCCTGGTCCTTCTTCCACACTATGTTTGGCCTGGCCACATTGTATGTCATGATGACCCTTACTAACTGGTTTACACCCAATTCAGACCTGACTACATTGTCCAGCAACATGGCTGCTGTTTGGGTCAAGGTAAGTCACATCTGGCATTTTGTCTTTAGGAATATCATAACTCCTACTTCATCCTGTAAATTTTCAAGCCATGGAACATGATGGGTTTATAGCAGCTCTGAATATGAGTTTCTTAGAACTGATTATTAAACAAGAAGCAAATATTGGCAGTGTTGTCCAGTATTCATACTTTTATATATATCATAGTTTTGAAATATTTGGGTCCATATGTCAATTCCAGGAACACATATAAAAAGAATTTAAATTGTTTTTAGTGTACTGCAAATTGCAGTATGTAATTGTCTGCAAATAAATTTAGTTTCATCACTTTCCTGAACTCGATATTATTTTGTTCACAAATCAGCTTTCGCAATTTCATCTTTAAATACTCTCTGGGGATAGGGAAGAAGGAATACTACCCTCATATTTCCCATATGCCTCTCTCTCTCTCTCCTCTCTCATTTCTCTTAATTCAAGTACCATCTTAGTTTCTGTACTATCAATCAGGTCTTATGCTTCTTTAGGTGCAAGTGACCAGACTTGTGAGGCATAATCCAATTTGGGTCTGATATGTATTGTGAATAATTTTATGAACATGTTCTTGTCCATACATTTGAATGTGATTCTTTTGTTTGCCAGCAGACACTGCCTCTTTCATAGTTCTAATTTATAGCTCAAGTGATAACTTGATAAATTAGGCACAATGTTGACCCTTGGATATCTTTCACATGCAGATTCCTATAATTCATTTCCTGCTTGGAAGTATGCCATCCAAATTGGTGAAGTGTTGAGTTAAGCTAGTAGAATAGTGTTTGATGATACAAGAAAAGCTTTGTACCCAAAGAAAGACAAAATTAGTTTGCCATAGTGCTCTCACCAGGTTGGTCTCCCAAACACAAAAATACATCTTAAATACTAAAGTATTAAAGTAATAAAAAACAGTCTCTCTAATGCACTGAAAGAACATCATGTAAGAAGAATAAAATAGCCAAGAGACAGTTGATTTTGTCCTCAACTTTACCCAGAGAGAAATAATAGAAATTTGTGGTGAGAGTGTATTGATAAAGATATCTTACCATTACACTCCCATATTCTTTAACTATTTTCTCTTATATTTATCAAAAAATATAGATGATAATTTCTTAAATCATCATGTAATAACCTTCTAAAGTGAACTATGTAGAAAAATATATTAAGAATATAATACACCTTATGATTTTATCGATTATAACATGAATGTTCTGGAGCAAACATCATTACTAATGATCGGTAGGAGGTACAACCACCACCTGTTTCACTTATTTTCTCCCATAAGTTTCTGAATATGTACATAATTATCAATCTGTGCATTAGGTAACAACTTCCTGAAGAAAACTGTGTACAAATAATACATGAAAAATGCATTTTACTGTATTTTATTGATAATACGTTGAATGTTTTGAAGAGAAGTGGTGCGAGAGCTAGGTTGGAATTCCATCTCCCAGGTTCAACAGAACCCCAAAACTAGCCAAAATATGCCAGAATAACAGTGTATGGCATCAAAATTGCCCATTTTGTGTTTAAGTGAGCTAGTAGAACAGTGCCTGATATAGGAAAATAAAAAAAATACCATAGTAGTCTCACCAGATCAGTTTTACTAGCATTTATTTGTGTGTACACAGAAGTCTAAGTCTTCCAAGTCCAAATTTTACCAAAATTTGAAATTCTCAAAATTCCCAAACCATTCGAATATTGGAAGATTTATATGTATATACGTAGTTACTAACTACTTCCTGTCCCAGGAGCCCCTCTATCTTCATGAGGCTCCTGCAGCATTCAGGAAACTGACCACATCCACTAGTTGGAATGATAGGTCATAAATTTTTTAAGTTTGTGCATCTATAAGCAGAGAGTGCATGGCAATTAAGTAGAAAGTGCTTTGTCTTCATTGTGGTAGCTGTATCATCAGTGTGAAGGGTCTTGGGATATGTTGAGGTGATGTAGTGTTGTAGGGATGGGTGATGTCCAGAGCATCAATGGGAAAGTGTGACATGTTCTAGTATGGAGTGTAGCTTCTTATGGGTGTATATCTGGTGGCTTGGTGTTTAAGACTTAGTTGGGAGGTCAGTTGTTTAGTGCTTGTCAGGTTATTTCAAAGTGTATTTGTTTTGTCAGTGTTATATTTATTTGGGTAGGGGGATCAGTGAGTAGAGGATCCTGAAGTGTGATGCAATTATGAGCTTTTTATTTATATTTGGGAGTTGGTGGTTAGTTAAGGAGTGGTTTGGGTGGGAGGGGTCTAGTGCTGAGCATGTTGAAGTGGGATTGTACTGAAAGGATCTTTGTCTCATTAAGAAGGTGTTGAGTGTACATATATGGTTGCAAGGCAGCCAGTGATTGTTTCAATTGTAGTTTTGTGTGGTTTGCAGCTTTGTTATATTTGCTTTTGAGAGGATGGAAGACAAGGCAGGTTAGGTGTAGTTTAGAGAGGAGCAGATGAGTTGTTTGTTGAGGATATTGAAGGACTCTTTTTTCTTCTTCAAATCTATTGCCAGTTAGTGTTCATAAGGCATTTAGTTTGTGTGCTTCTTTTATGTAGATATTGGTGTGGGGCGTGAATGTCATATGTGATGCCTAGAATGGTTGTTTTGTTCAGTGGGAGTGATATTCCATTAGTGACTGGAGGATGTGAGCTGGATTCATATCTGTTTGAGGTTAAAAGAGTGAATGAAACTTCTTAAGAGATGCAGACACTGTTTTGGATGAGCCATTGTTACAGCTGTGTAATGTAGTAGTGCATATATGTTGTTACTGTTGTGTCAGGCTGTTGCGATGATTGTGAGGTGATCTGCATATGAAAGGCAAACATTAGAATACCATTCATGTATATGGATAAGGAAATATCCAGCAAGCTTTTCACATCATACATAGAAGGACAAAACTAGAATATGTTTTCAGTTGTGGTCACCACACCAGAAGAAGCACAAAGAGCTAATAGAGAAGGTCCAGAGGAGGGCAACAAAGATGGTACCATAGGTACAAGAGCTGAGTTACAGGGAAAAGCATAAGGCCTTAAATTTGCCCACCATAGAAGAGAAGAGTGAGGGGTGACCTGCTAACAACCTTTTTAGTTTTTAAAATGGATGGTGAGATAAACCGAGGACATTACATGAAATTCAGCAAGAACCTATAAAAAAGATCTAAAGAAGTACATTTTTAGTTTAAGAGTGGTATATGAATGGAATAAACTGAATGAGGATATGGTGAATGCAGACAGCATACAGTTTAAAAGGTATGCTAGTAGAAAATGTTCAAGAGATAGGGCCCCATAAGTGTTAAACTCAATCCTTGTACCATACAAATAGGTGATTTACATATTCATACAGAAACACACTTACTCTTTTACCGTAGGAACTTCTATGGAGTTCCCACGGTACACAGGAAGCTGGCCGTGTATCCTAGGCATGACCACAGGTCAAAATGTGTGGTGGTGATGTATGGTTTTCTATTTGAGGTTAAAGGCAGGGCAATAAAGATATAAGTATTAAGTGTCTTCAGACTGGAAGTTGCTTTTTCAGCAGGACAGGTTGTGTGATAATTTGATTCAGTGTTTGTACTGTCGTAGAGATGGATGGTCCAGAGTATGGATGAGAGAGCATAACCACGTTTGGGGGGTGTGGTATCAGATGGGTGTATGTTTGGTGGGGTAGAATGTAAGACTAGCTTGGGAGGATGGTTGTTTATTGCTTGTTGAGTTATTACTGCACTGTATGCATATGTTTTGTCAATGTCATATTTGTTAGGGGAGGGGAGATCTATGAGTATTGGTTGCTGAAGTGTTAGTCTGGGGTGAGCTTTTGTTTCTCTGTAAAATTATGGGAGGGGAGCTGGAAATCTTCCAGTCCTATATCATAACTATCCAAACAAAGGAACAGAGGAAGGAGCTAAGAGAGGGTTTTTCCATTAAGGCTCGGTCAACTTTTTCAAACAACACATATAACTAATATGTAAACATTATATAAAGATTTGTACCTTTTCTTTATTCAATACATTAATGAATTAAGGTAAACTGTTAAATTGGCAGAATGATTCATATACCCTTAGAATTTAGGTTTGCTATTTAGGAGGAATAAGAAAATTACCATTTTTCTTACTCAGATTGTGTCCAGCTGGATTTGTCTACTACTTTATTTGTGGACTTTGGTGGCTCCAATCATCCTTTCTAACCGCGACTTCAGCTAGACCTTTCACCATCTACCAGCGGTTGAAGGTTATCATTTAACAAGGTGTGACTTACAGAATTTAAGTGATCCCAGTTTTAAGGTTAACATAATTAAGCAGATCTCATTTGAATATTCCCAGACTTTAGCTTTTCAGATAAAACCTTCATAGAACTTAGCTGGTTCCCATCTCACTTGTCAGGGATTTTTAGCCAGTTCTTATCATTTGCATCAGGGAATTTAGGTGAACCCATTGTAAAAAAAAATTGGAGAATATAGCTGATTTCAGTTTCACAGTCATTGACTTCTTAACTGATCATGACTTCATTCACACACTGAAACTCAGTTATATTCTACTAAAGGTTTTAGTTAGAATAGGAATCTTGGTATGGGATAAGTTTTAGTTGTAGGCCAGGATTATAATTACTTCCAATAAGAACCAAGAAATCAAATGGCTAACACATCTTTAGAAAACAATTGACCAGTAACTAAAAAAATATGTATGGAATGATGTGAAGCTGTGTATTGTAAAGAAGATGTAGACCATAATTTTGTACGTTATCACTGATTTCAGATATGAGCCATGGGAGTATGGTTTGTGTTTCACATTACAGCAGGTCTTAAGAGAGAAAGACATTAATCTGTATATCAGATTGTAGATAAAGGCAAAAGATTATGTTTGTCAGTTTAGCTATTTTATTTGAGTCATTAATTTTGATGCTGATGCCTGTAGAAATATAAAGTTTTTGCTCTTTGAGTCATTAATTTTGATGCTGATGCCTGTAGAAATATAAAGTTTTTGCTCTAAGAGATTAAGTACCTAAAAGTACTAAAGTTCTCACTTTTTCCATCAGCTTAGTTGCAAGAATATACAGTTTGAGTGATGCACTAGAACAAAAGAATTTAATTCCCATTTAAAGTGTAGTTTAATGTAGCAGATGAACTAAAGAGCAATGAAAATCATATATATACTGTTATTTTCCACCACTTCGGAAACTATTTGAGTCTGTAATGTTTTCTAACATGAAATGGAGTGGAGGTATGATATTGTTGAAATGTATTGGCATTTGTGATTTATAATCTTGTAAGCATACATAAGATACTCAGAATTTTGAGATGTAAATATGATTATTCCCTGAGGATTTGTTTTGAATTAGAAAGCATATGACTAATTATCAATCAGGATCAAAGTTTTGAACAATTCTCACCGTACATACTTAAAGGTTGTTCCATGTGTTAAAGGAAAATGTCTCATCCCTTAGAGTATAGACATGCTTTAAGACTGATATGATATAACTAAATAATTAGCTTGTATGACCTATACATGTGAAGTTAGGGAAAGAAATGGTAAAGTTAGCATTTGCAGAATGTGGTTTTATTATATAACAGGAAAATAGATTTTATTTAGTTCTGTCCAGTTATACTTCACTCACAAACACTAGGACTCATTTTTTAAAGTACATTTCTTGTTTATTTAGCTTTGCAGATGGAACTTTTAAAAGATGAAAACAAATTGTAGTCATATCAGTTGGAGCTTGAACTGTCTCACACATTACTTAGCTAAATAGTAGTTATATGGAATCCTTATACATGCACCCAGTATGTTTTCGAAACATGTTTTGGATAGGTATAAAGCTTCATCATTTCAAAATACAGTACTCAAAGTAATAGTGGTTAATGACAGTGCACTTGCCTGTCTTCATCTTAATTTTTCTTTTGTTTTAAAAGGCGTTTGTATCATTGAGAAACCACTTCAGGTCAGTATTTATGTCATGATGAAAGCTTTGGTCTTAAATGCGAGTTCTTTAGTAGCCTGTGGGTATTTTTATTCAATTTATAAACCCAGGTGGATATATTCATACCATATTTTGTTCCCTAGATACATGTAATTTTTTTTTTCCCTTTTGTAACTAACTGCCTTTCCAGCTTTCGCAAGGTATTGTCAGGAATAAATGAACATTGGTTTTGTACGCATACGTACTGTCACATTGTCAGTTAAGAAAGTGGTAAATGAAGACTCATTCTATTTATGTTCAATTATTTTGGAGTTTTACCTTTGCAGTTAGATTATATTGCCTGTGCTTAAAACTCATCTATTTCCTCAGGCGTTTTTGGTCAAGCAATTGTTATGGGAGTCCTCCGAGAAATTAACTCTAGAATCTGA
>JAUTYZ010055033.1:1947-20074 GCA_032273725.1 Panulirus interruptus | reverse complement strand
TTACTAAATAAAATGGTGGTCTTGGTTGAAAAGGTACATGTGATCATGAAGGAGATGGAGTAAGGAATTAAAAAAAAAAAGTTTTTGGCACGAGAAGAGTGATGAGTAACCAGTAAAGATGTTCTCAATTAGTTTGGGCTAATGCAAAGTATTGGAGTGGGAAAATGACAAATTAATTCTGAGGGAAAGAAGTTACTCTATGATGTGGTCAAGAGGTCAAATTGAGAAGAGAGTGAGGTAATGTAGTATGTATAAACAGTTAGCAAGAACAAAGTGAGAGGTGACTAAACTTTGCTGGCCATTCATCACTGACAACTTCAGCCAGGAATATGGGAAATTACATGTTTGTAAGTAGTTAGGTTAATGCATATGTGGGTAAAAATTAATCTTCTCTTGCACCAGACAGTGGGTCAAGAACAAAGATTTTCTTTCTCTTCTTTTCAGATCTGAACATTCTAACATTAATAATGCTGAACATGTATAGTGGCATACCTATTTATCTAGAATCATTTATGCACTAACACTGTTTGTTTTGTGAATAGTAAACCATAAGAGAATAGTAACATTGTGTGCAATGTTGCTTTTATCAGGGGATCAGCAACAGATGATGCAGGACGTCCAGATTGCACCGCTGTCATCACAACCGGGCCCAGAGTTTTGGTGTTCAATTGCATATTTTGAATTAGACACTCAGGTGAGATGGGAAAAGAATATCATCATTAGTACAGTATACTGCAAGGGATCAAATCAAACTGCTAGGGATCTGAGTGTGTGGGTGGGTGATGTGTCAATTGAGGAAACAATTGTTGGGTCTTGGGCTCCCTGGTGTAAGAGAAAATTGGGGAAAGCTTGTTGTGTGCTGTAGAAGCATTGGTTCCTTGCTTTCAAGATGTGAAAGTGATACATGGTTTTAAGAAAAGATGCATCCTATATGTATGCGAGTGATGTGGGGAGGATAAACTAACACTACTGGATGTGTTAAGTTTAAAGGTGTTCAAAGGACAGGTTGTTGGGTTTAAATGTGCTGAGAAGGGTGGCAAGTTTAATTTGTGGTCATTTCTTAGTGGGGGTGAGTGAAAATTGGTGGTGGTTTTAGGGAAAAGGAAATGGTTTACATACTAAAGAAGATGTGAAAGTGAGTGAGCTTGGAAAAGGGGCCTATATGCTGAGATCCCAGGAGAGACTGAATGAAGAATGATACAGCACGAGACTAAATGAAATTAGAGGAAGCAGTTCTGAAATGTGCAAATGAAGTGTATGTGAAAGGTGGAATGTGGACGTATGAGAAAGGTTAATTAGTGGTGGAATTTTAAAGTTAATTTGCTTTTGAAACAGAAGTGTGAAGTATCTGCTGGGAAACAGTGCAAGTGAAAATGCAAGAAAGCAGTGCAAGGGGTAAAGTAAGGTATGAAAATTGAAAAAGAGGGCAAATATGAAATGGAGAGTATCAGTGAACTTGTGCGAGAATAGGAATGTTTTGGAAGGAAGTGAATGGAGGGAGAAAATAAAAAAAGGTGGACAGAAAGTGGTAACAGACAAAACCAAGGGAAAGGAGATGGAGTGAATATTTTGAAGAATTAATGAATATGTTTGATGAGAGAGAGGTGGACGGGTGTGTTTAG
Organism: Panulirus interruptus; assembly: GCA_032273725.1. Classification (NCBI taxonomy): domain Eukaryota; kingdom Metazoa; phylum Arthropoda; class Malacostraca; order Decapoda; family Palinuridae; genus Panulirus; species Panulirus interruptus. The sequence continues at coordinate 18,452 of JAUTYZ010055033.1, read as the reverse complement.
GATAAGGTAGGATGCATAGTGACAGTGTCATGGTGAATCGTTGTTTGTAATTTTGGATGATAAGTGCACCTTGTACATGTCTAGGGGGTGCAGTTTCAGGTATATGTATGTATTTATTGTGGAGTTCAAGACTGACTTTAAGGGAGGGGCAGTTGCTTAGTGCTTGTTAAGTCATTACAGTGTGATTATGTCTTGTTGTGTTTGATGAGAAGGGGAAGGGGGTCTATGAGTATAGGTTGCTTAAGATTAAGCATGGGTTAAACTTTTAATTTCTGCTTGGGGTTGTTTGTTGGATATTAACCCTTCCAGTGCTCCAATCCAAATTTTTTGCCAGGTTTATTTATGTTCCCTTATTAAGATTCCCAGCTTATATATGACTCCACATCTTGTCCATAGATTTCATTAGCAACATAGCTGGAAATAATACCATGCATCACAGACACCCCTAAGATCGTCTGAGAGTGTAACTGCATCATTTCAGAAGGTGCATTGTTCGGAGTCGCTACTGTAAACAATTTTACAGTACAGGAAACAATTTCTCTTGTATTGTTGTTTATAAATTTGATGGAAATGTTTATTTTTTCATTTATTCATATTAATAATGTCCTATCAGTGTAAATAAGTAAATACCTAAATAATGCATAGAGAAAGTAGAAGATATATGTGAAAAATATATAATTTGAATTGTTTGCAGAGGATACTGAGGAATTATTCTTGTCTGGAGCAGTTGTCAGTAAGCATTCAGAGGGTGTTTAAGTGTTTATGGCCGTTCTGTTGACAATTGTGGTATTGGGAGTGAATATTATATGTCATACCTAATGCAGTTATGGTTTCGGGGCATTGCATATGACAGCTAGAGAATGGTTGTGAACGAATGTGGCCTTTCTTCGTCTGTTGCTGGAGCTACCTCACTAAGGGGAAATGGCGATGAAGTACAAAAAAAACCTAATACAGTTATGGTTGTAGTTTTGCAGAGTGGGAGTGACTGATCATACAGGGTTATGAGAGGGTATATGTTATGTTCACACATATCTGTCGAGGGTTAAGAAGGTGATGGCAGATTTTGGTGGGGATGCAGATATTCTGTTTTGGGTGAGCCAGTGTTCTAATTGTGTGATGAAGTGCTGCATGTTCATTGTTGCTTTTGTAATGGGGAAAGGGGAGTAAAAATGTTACCTATGTAAGGAAGTAAGGAAGCGAGTTTAAGGCTGATATGGATTAGAATGAAAGTATAGTACTTGAGCTGGGTGATTGTTAGTGCTTGTGCACCTGGTAGAGAGATGGTTGTATGGAGGGATGTAAGTCTTGCGCCTAGAATGCAAAAGAAATTAATTAAATTAATGTGATGGAAAAGAAATAACTGAGGACAGTATGTTGTGTGAGTTGGGATGATCGTGTAGGAAAGGACAGTGTGAGAGAGAGGTGCTATAATAAGAGCAGTTTGATTAACAGGGCTGACCAGGGAGTGCTGAAATGGTTTGGACATATGAAAAGGATGAGAGAAGAATGACTATCTAAGAGGATCTGCATGTCAAAAGTTGAGGGAACATTGGGGAGGGGGAGATTGAGAAGGATATGTATGGATAGAGAAACGGAAGCTTTGGGATATCAGGATCTGAACATTCAGGTGAGTGAGAGGTGAGCATGGGATAGAATGAAAAGGATTGATGTGGTATATGGGGGCAATTTACTATCTATAGGCTGAACTAGGACATAGAAAGTGGTCAAGGTAAACCATGGAATAGTCTATATGATTTGGGTGTGGATGGTAGGCTATGGTTTGGTGCATTATACTTGACAGCTGGAGAGTAGATGAGTGCGAATGAGGCCATTGTTCATCTGTTCCTAATGGTACCTCAATAAGGTGGTAGCAGTAATTTTGTACTAAATGTGAACAGGTGAACAATATAATCTAAAACCTCCTCTCCATCCCTTTCCTTGGAACTTGAATCTGGTGGATGTTGATAATGGTTTCTCTTGAACCTCATGCAACTGTTAAGTTGGAGTTTATAATAATTTCTTTATTACACTAAGATATATTCTTGACTGATGTTGGTATTTCATGTTAAGAAGTACCTCAACAGGCACCTTTAATTCACCCACCCCTTCTGCTCATATGATGCCATAACAGAGAAGAAATCTCTACAATGAAACATCCCCTTTTATTTAAAAAAGACAAAGAAATCATATGGTCTAACTTTATCTTTCTTCATCAGGTGGGTGAGACTTTCAAGGTGCCCTCCAGCTGCCCAGCAGTAACTGTGGATGGTTATGTAGATCCCTCAGGAGGAAACCGTTTCTGCCTGGGAGCACTTAGTAATGTTCACCGTACAGAGCAGAGTGAAAGAGCCAGGTATATTATTTGATATGCAAGTTTCAGAACATTGTCATTTGTATCTGGCATACTGTCATGTATGATATCTTTGTTGTTTTGGAATGTGTTTGCTGTCCCTTCAAAATGTTGATGGTACCCATAAACTAAGAAAATAATTGAGTGTGTGACTATATATCTGTTCCTTGCTAAGGAAGAAAGGCAATTAGTACCCTCTCAGGGGAAAGCTTGGTCAGTTGTGAACAAAACAGACATTCTGGTTAATGTTTATGTACTGATACACAACAGCTAGAGAATATAAGCGAACAAATGAGACCTTTTCTTTGTTCCCGGTGCTTTCTTGCTACCTTGGTAAATGAAAAGGCAATGAAAAGTAGAAAAAAAATCACAATCTTTAAAGGATAGTTTGAAGTTTAAGAACCTGTTGCAGACTAGTAAGTGATGCTGTAGTGTAAATGAGGACAAAGAAAAGGAGAATAATTTGAGAAAAAGCATCCATTTTACTCAAGTTATTCTCAAATGGCTAACCAAACCTAACCATTATTTTACATGAAAACTTTTTATTTCACCATTCATAAATCCTTAGTAATTGTCTGTAAACTTATATAGACTAATTTTATTTCTTTCTCCTTGTAGTGGATGTAAATGCTAACATTGAAATATGCAATATATTTTATAATACAGGCATCTCCTTAAAGGCTTTTGGTGTGCCTCTTATTCAGCATAAGATGTGGCATGAATGAAAGTATTCAGGTCACTTTCCTATTATGCTATAGATTGCACATTGGTAAGGGAGTTCAGCTGGACCTGAGGGGCGAGGGGGACGTGTGGCTGCGTTGCTTGAGTGACCATAGTGTGTTTGTCCAAAGTTATTATCTTGATCGTGAAGCTGGCCGCTCACCTGGTGATGCTGTACACAAGATATATCCCTGTGCTTGTATCAAGGTGAGTCTATCAACGACAGTGTTCCTGTTCTTGAGCATACCAGAGGTATTATCCATGTGTTTACATCTGGGTAATTGTACCTAAGATAATGCCTGCATTTGTATCATAATGTCCATAAATGCTCTCATCCTTGTGTCACAGTGAGAATATGTTAGGTTACATACTTTAATCGGTGTGAGCAGATGTATGGAAATACTTATGTGCTTGTATCAAGGTGCTTTATCTAATTGGGTGTCTTTATACTTTTGTAAAGATAATTATACCAAAGCTATTGTTCCTGTGCTGGTATCAAGATGGCCATGTTGAGTATAGTTATGGTGATGATGATGATGTGCTTATATAAGTGTGGGGCTATACCATGGATAATGTTTTTATTGTACTGAGGAACTATTGAAGAAAATCCTGTGCTTTTACGAAAGGCTGTGTTGAAAATGATGTATTTTAATCAAGGCTGAGTTCATTTAAGAATATAACTAGCACATGTATTGAATTCACTCTACTAAAAGTTGTGTTCTTGTCCTTGTATGAATATGAACATGCTGAAGATAATACAAATGTGCTTGTACTGAGGTAAGTAACTAATGTTTATCAGAGTGAGCATAATAATAACCCTATATTTGTAACAAGGTGAATGTATGGAAGATTATGTCCACTTTAAACTATGCTTCACCTACCTTGTCTTCCACCCTCTCCAAAGCGAATATGAGAAAGCTGCAAGCCACACAAGAGAGAGTGCACTCAGAACAATCGCTGGCTGCTAAGAAGCCACAAAGACACAACACCTTTACAATGAAACAAAGATCCTCCCATTAAAATTCCATCTGAACATGCTCAGCACTCAATTCTATGAAACAAATAGACCCCTCCCTCCCATACCACTCTATAACTAACCATCAACCCCCAGGTAGAAATGAAAAGCTTACCACCGTCTCACTCTTTAGTAACCTCTACTCACAGATCCCCAACCCCCAACAGATATAACACTTACAAAACACATACACAATGAACTAACCCAAGAAGCACTAAACAACCAGCCTCCTAACTTTGTCTTAATCTCCAACCCACCAGAAACCACTCTCTCGTCTACGCTCTGGATATCATCCATCTCTACAACACTACAAATACCATTTCAACATATCCCAAGACCCTTCATGCCCATGATGCAGCTACCATAAAGAAGACACTAAGCACTTATTGCTCAATTGCCCTACATTCTCTGCACCTAGATGCACACACATCATCACAAAACTATGACCTATGGTCCTGAATGGTAAAGGTGGCCAGCTTCCCAAGTGCTGTAGGAGCCTTATAAAGACAAAAGGGACTCCTTAGGGCAGGAAGTAGTAGTTAGTAGTGTCAGGGTGAGCATGGGGAATGTAATTTCATTAATTGTTGGACCAAAGACACTGTTTATCCCATTCTTATTTTTTGCCCTTGAGAAAATATGAAGGCTCTCTGTTAGAGTAGCTGAAACCAAAAACAGCAAAGTCAGAGCACTGCAGTGTGTCGCCCTTCCTCCCCTAATATCCTATCCTTCATTGGATGAGCAGTCACGTTATAAAACATGAAGACAATAACCAGTCTCATTTTCTTGTAGTCACATCCAAATAAAATATTAAAACAGTTGAACTCAACACCAAAAGCCAGCCAGCCTTCAGATTAATTCCTGTTTGCTTGTATTAATGTTTGACCGCTGAAGTATCTATGGGTTATTTCTAATTCAAAGAAAGTCTTCACATGTAACAAGTATAGGCAGTGCCACTTTTTAACCCTGTAATGCCTCAAAAAAGTTTTCCTTTCCAACCCTCAAAAGTCACAATTTTAAAGTTTAAAAGAAATGTATTAAACTTTAAGGATTCAGGGATATTCACGTAATTTTTTTTCTCATACTTGATCGCTGTTTCTTGCGTCAGCAAGGCAGTGCCAGGAAACAGACAAAGAAAGACACATCCACTCACATACACATATATAAACATATACGCATATACACGTACATATACATACACATATACACATGTACATATTCATACTTGCTCGCCTTCATCCATTCCTGACGCCATCCCACCCCACAGGACACAGCACAAATGCATGAAGGAAAAGAAAAAATGATAACATATACATTCTCCTCTCCTCTCCTCCCCAACACCCGATCGCTGCCCCCTGCGTCAGCAAGGTAGCGCCAGGAAACAGACGAAGAAAGGCCACATTCGCTCACATCCATACACAAGCTGTCATGTGTAATGCACCGAAACCACAGCTCCCTATCCACATCCAATAATAAATAAATAATTTCAGAAAGTGAGTGAGTGGACGTGTCTTTCTTCGTCTGTTTCCTGGCGCTACCTTGCTTATGCGGGAAACTGTGATCAAGTAGGAAAAAAAGATTCAGAAATATATTTTGTCCACTACTTTCACTAATAATATGCTAAAGTTTTGTAGATGTTTCAACACAATGTGCCATAAGTACGGGAGTGATGCTGCACATTTTTTATCATTTATTTTACCTTCATTGAAAAATGGATTACTATTACACTTTATCTTATATTATAAATCTTTTCATGTTAAATCAATGTGATTCCTTGACATTTTTTTTTAAAAACAGCAAAATTATAAAATCTAAAATTAGCAGCTGCACCAGTCAGATGCAGTTTTGTCTCCGTCAGGTGGGTGCTGGCAACAATGCCTCCACTTCTGCTACAGAAACCTTTTCCTTCCTCGTTTTGGTCATCTTTCAATGCTGAAAGAGCCTGTGTCCATAAAATCACCCTACACACAATTCAAAGATAGATCACCATCATCAAATAATTCAGGATCACCTTGTCCTCTAAATCTGGCTAAAAGCCACTAAATTTATTCCCTAGAACACTCATGAAATGTACTCTCATAGGCATGGCTGGAGGACGACTGACTCTGGGGATAAATTTTCGTGCACTACCACCTCAGCCACCATACAGGCTCATTGCTTGGCCTTGAAATTAAGGCACAAAATTAGATGTGCAAATATTCATCTAGCAATGTCACTCAGCTCCCATTAATATCTGTCTAAAGATGTTAAGGGGTTCAGTGTACTTACAAGACTAGAATACTTGTTCGAGTCATTATAAGTGTTGCAGTTTTCAAGTGTAAGAAACTCAAAATGCCTTAGTTAACCTGTTTGCATCTACTTGTCTATTTTGCTAGAAAAATCACACAGGCTACTTTATTTTGAAAGACTTGTAGGTCACTACAAATTAAGCAAAACATGAAGGTTCATGTGCTTTTATGTTTCTCATATCGTAAGGGTGTACCAAGAGTGAGTAGACAAGTACAAGAGGGGGTTAGATATACAGTAGATTCTGAATGTTGTGCGAGTGTTTTGCAGCATAACTGCACATACAGCATTTAGATAAAGGATGATGTTATGAATACAACATGAGCATGGTTTGAAAAAACATAATTTCAGGGTAGGATTTTGGTGCATTACACATGAAAGAGAATGGATGTGAGCAAATAAGGCCTTTTTCTTTGTTCCTGGTGCTACCTCACTAACATGGGAAACAGCAAACAAGTGTTTAAGAAGGAAAGAAAAAGAATTCAGACTTGGAGAGGCAGGCTGGAACTATGAGTCAGGTTACTGAGAAAGCACTTTGCTGCTGGGGAAAAGAGGCAAAGGAGGTTTGGGGGAAACTACCACTTCCCCCTCATAAAAGATGTGAGCATTATGTTTGAGAATTGATTGGTGTAAGGAGATTTGCTGGGAAAAGAGAAGATAGGTTTAATCTTTCACAATAACCAGTGTTCTTGAGTCAGCTTTGGCAAATTAGGAGGGAAAATTGCAGTCCTAAGAATGTTGATAAGAGTCAAGGATGAAATGTAAGGGCCAAAGTTGAGAATACCAAAGGAAATATTACCACACTTGCATCAAGGGGAGAATAATTACAGATGTGTGTGCTTTACCATCAAGGAGAGGTGTGTAGGGTTATGAATACATATTCATGTGTACAAATTTATTGTGTATATCTGAGTTGATGTAAAAGTGAGAAGATTCAAAATAGTGCCCTTATGTAAAATTAAGGTAAGCATACAAGACTGAATTCAAGAGTTTGATAAAATGAGGCGTAGTTATTACACTAGTAAAATCTGTCTTTGCTTTGACTTAATATTTTTAGTATGGCCTTCTAATATATGGGAAAATTTGCATAATCTAGGACTTTGTTTTGATGAGACTAAGTTAATGAGTTAAGATGAAAGATACATTTGCTAGTGAATTTCACTTTCTGGTATTATGAATCCCTCCTCTTGAATATTCAATTACATATTCTAAACTTTTTTGGTGCTTTCTTTTTATTTACCTTTAATTAACCTCACAGTTCAATATTCAAATTTACTCATCTTTTCTATACTGAGGATTTGCATATTAATATGAATTATCCTAAAGAAACTGAGAAACTATCCATGTTACAGGTGTTCGATTTGAGTCAGTGTCACCGTCAGATGCAGACTCAAGCAGCTACAGCTCAAGCCGCAGCTGCAGCACAAGCAGCTGCTGTTGCAGGACAAATTTCTGGTCCAGCAACTGTTGGTGGAATCTCTCCTAGTAAGAAATCAGAATTTATAAGAGTTCACTTTGTCATGAGATTCCCAATATTTTAGTTTAATCCTGTCTTTTAACCATCAAGCATACTGAGCATTACATCATTGTTTGTAGAGATATAATGCAAAGTTATGAATGCATCTTTATGCTTTCCTGTAAACACCACTACAGTTTTTCTTTTTAATTTCCATTTTTTTTAATCAAAGTTTTATATTTGTATCACGTATGTCTCTTGATGGCATACAGGGATTGTTTTACTCTGTTGTGATTTAGGCAAGCTTCAACCAGTGCATAGTGCACATAGTTTGTAAGATGAAAAATTAACATAAATGATTAAAAATTCTTGAATCATATGTCATACTTTGGATATCCATACTGATCAGCAGGTAAGCTGCATTTCCTTGCAAACCTTCCCAGTATATTTTCCTGTGTTGAGGGATTGCACTTTTACTCACATTTGATTAGAATGTGAAGTAAATAGAGACTTGCAAAATGCTCATAACCCTAATGGTAACCATGAATCTGTTTTCTAATGCCGATTCTCAGAAATGGTAAGTGTGTGCACTTCATTCATGCCATGTAAATAGAATTCATATTTAAAAGACAGAAAAAATAAATGATATGGGGCCCCACAAGTGTAAAACTCCGTTCTGTATGCTTAGATTGGTAATCATACACATATGGATTACAGTGAAAGAAGGCCTAGGTATGATTATCATCTATCAAGGAACAACCTTTTGGAATCTGTGTGTGAGAAAGATTTGGGAGTGGACAATGTCCCTAACCTGTTGCCAGAGTTCCACCTAAGGAGAATAGTTAGAGAGACCAACTGTCTGCTTGCAAAGAGCATTAAAATTTATGGATAAGGAATTATTCAGCAAGATGATCACATCATACATAAATCCAAAACTAGAATATACTTCAAAAGTTTGGTCACTGCACCTAAAGCTGCTCAGAGAAATGACAGAAAAAGTCCAGAGGAGAACAAGAAAGAATTAAGAGAGCTGAATTACATTGAAAGGTAAGAGGATTTAGATTTGTCCACCTTGGAAGACAGAAGTTGTGAGGGATGACATGATCATAACCCTTAAGTTTTTCAAACAGATCAATAATGAAGGCAGTGAACAGTTCTTCAAGAGGAGTACCAGAACAACCACAGGACATAACATGAAATTAAGCAAGAAATTTGTTAAAAAAGATGTGAGGGTGGTGGATGAATAGATTAAAATGACAAGAGGTGGTTAATGCAGAAAGCATAGAGAAATTTAATTAGTTCTAAGATAGAGAATATTCAAGAGATAGGGACCTATGAAAGTATAACTCCCTCCTCATATAGTACAAAAAGGTAATCACATACTAACTGGAAAAGTGATCATGTAATGCTCAAGTTTGACTATATGGGAAATGAGTAGATTGAAAGAACAGAGGTGAGACAAGACCTAATGAGAGACAAAATCATAGAAACTTAACTGACCTCAACAGTTTTTATGGTAACATAAACTAGGAAGTGGAATTCAGTAGTTAAGAACCAGGGCACTGTGGAAAGAGGTTATGTGAAATTTATAATAAAGGAGAAGGAACATGGATACTTCGTCTTAAATATGATGGGAATGCTAAGAAAAGGGGAGAATGGTTTAATATGACATCTATCAAAAAGTAAAATGGCTACAAGATGTACAGTGGCAAAGTGATAGGTGATACTCCAGCCAGTCAGCTTTTACTAAGTATGAAAGAAGAAGGAACAAGTATAGCAGGATAAGAAAAGAGGAATAAAGAAACTTTGAAAAGAACATTGTAGATAAGGTAGGAGAAAATCTAGAACTTTTCCTTAAATTCATCAGGAATAAATTGTCAGTTAAAAGAATAGCTAATCAGACTAAGGAACTCAGGAGGGAAGAATTGTAGAGGATGAAGGAAGGATATGTGAGAAACTGAACTGAACAAGAACCTCAAAAGTGTTTTCACAGTTGGAGACACTATGTAGCTCCATCCCAAGTGAGTTGGAGAGGAGATGAGATTAGAGAAAACAGTAAGTTATCTGGAAAAGGCACTAGCAAAATTCTAAAAGGTCTTGATCTGTATAAGGCTCATAGTCCCGTTCAAGATCTCGCTGAAGAGATGTCAATTGCCAAGGGAATGGAAAAATCCAAATGTCATGTGCATCTATACGAAAGGACACCGCGAACAGATGCTGAACTACAGATTGGTCTCACTGATGAGCATGGTCTGTAAGGTTCTGAAGATAAATAGAAAACAAATGGATAACTTTCTACAGAGGATAAATTACCTAAATTAGGGACATCATGGTTTTAAGGATAGAAAGTTGTGTAACAAACCTTTTGGATTTTTATGAGAGTTAACTATGTTTTGTATCAGAAAGCAAATGACACTATTGCACATGGGAGGCTGATTAAGAAGCCAGATCACCAGACAGGAATAAGTGGGAAAACTCCTCTGATGGATTTAAGATTACCTAAGTAGAAGGGAACAAAGGATGCATACCAGATGAGCCTTCTCAAAATGGGTCGAGGACATCAGAGGAATGCCACAGGATTTTGTTGTAAAAGTATTACTCTTGATCTAAGTAAATTGATTCCTGCCTGGATATGCTTGCAGTTAATGCAAAGGTCTTGAGGGAAGTGAAAAGCATGGAGGGTTGTATCACTTTACAAGGAGACCTTGACATACTCCAAAATTGGTGTAATATGCAGTTTTTGAAGGTAATGAGAATGGATAACAAAGCCTTAATATAATCATCATCCAGCATGAAACAAACAGCAGGAATTTGTGTGTGAATGACTTGGCAGTTGACACTATACCTAACCTGTTGCTAGAGTCCCACTTTAGGAGAATAGTTAAGGAGTCCAACAGTAGGCTAGCATTTATTAGAATGCATTCAGATTCATGGATAAGGAATTATTTATTAAAATAAGCTGTTCACATCAAAATGAAGGCCAATACTAGAGTGTTCTTCTCAGGCTTGGTCACCACATCTAAAGAGCTAATAAAGATGGCAAAAATGATGGTATCAGAATTAAGAAAGCTGAGAAACGGAAAAGTTGGAAGCTTTATATTTACCCACCTTGGAAGAAAGAAAAGTGAGGGGAGACCTGATCAAAACCTTTAAGATTTTAAAACAGATTGATGACACAGACAGTGAACAGTATTACAACAAATGTAGGAACATATTTGTGAAAGTACGTGTATAGCATAAGATTCGTGGATGAATGGAATTAAATGACGAAATGATTAATGCAGACAGCATACAGAAAGTTAAAGAGTTGTATGACAAAGAATGTTCAAGAAATGGGGCCCCACAGGTGTAAAACACTTCCCCCGTGTTACAAATAAGTATTTACACACACACATCAATGCAAGTCTGGGACCATGAATGCAAAAGAAAGGGAGTGAATGTGCTGGAAATGAAATGCCTTGAGGATGTTGGGCATGAGGTTTGCTGATTGTGCAAGAAATGTCATTGTCAGAGAGTTGTGGTAGTTAGTAGTCTGACTGAAAGGGCCTACCAGGGTGTATTGAAATGGTTTAGGAATATGGAGACAAGTTGTTTGAGACTGACAGAGGAAGTGTGTGTCAGAACTGGAACGAGAAGGGGAAGGGGGAGATGAGAATACCTACCTAGGAGTACCTATGACGAGATTTTGCCAAAGTAGCAAGGCTAGTGTGAAGTGCTCACTGCATTTATTGCTTGATGAATAACACCACTTATCTTTCCACCTACATTACATAATAATCTATTCTTGGTTTATAAAGGACTGATTTCAACCACGTCATGTATTCTTTTAAATGTTTCTGTAGTTGTTCGATGCATGTTTCTTATTTTTTTTGGCAGTGTGCTGACTGAATAGTCATTCTAGCTTCCAGGTTAATGTGTCATATATTTCTGATTTATTTTTGGTATGTTCCATGGTATTCTGGACAAATTAATAACCCTATATCTTCTTTGTTGAAAGGCTCTATGTATGATATATTTATTTTACTTCATGCATTTTACACACATGAACATATGAGTTAATGGTGAAACCATGTAAAATGAAAATTACCTCACCTGAATGGTGTAGAGGCTCCGTCAATTATCACTCCAACTGTTTACTTTGTAGATGACCAAAGGAACAGTCATACTGTTTTGTAATGTTCTTCCTTTATATCTATTAAATAGTGACATCATGACGTCACTAAAATTCCAAATAAAAATGACACTAACTACAGTAGAAACAATTATTTTCTTTTAAATTCATATCTATATCTCTGACTCTACAGTACTCAACAACTTGGGTGAACATTACCCTTACATCAAAATAAGCTTGGATTTAGAGTATAGTAACTCTAGATTCCGATATATATTGCTCACAAATCTTGGGGGAAAAATAAATATAATCTCAATCCATACTAACCTGGGTACTAATGAGGATTAACTTAGGATCTGGCTTCATAATAACATGCATCTAAATACTCACATACTTCAGATCAGGTTTCAAAATAATGTGGGAGTTAGAAATGAATAATAATCAGCTTTGGAGATATAGTAATCTAATGCATGCTGATATGAGATGCAAGAAGTGAGCAAAATTGAGTGGCTTTTGCATGCTTACTGTTATAAGAACTTCAACACTGGAGAGTGAAAAGGGATACCTCAAACCTTGCAACGACAGTGCTCATGAAGTCAGCCATGCACACCAGTCAGGACCACAGGTCAAGAAGTTTGGTGATGTGTGTTTGTCTGGGCAGGGTATGTGCAAGGCAACTGAGGAGAAGATTTTCCATGTCTTTAGTGTGTAAGTTGTATTATGGGCATAAGGGATCCCATGAAATGCTGAACCAATGCTTGTACTGTTGAAGAGATGGGTGGTGTCCAGAGTGCTAAAGCAAAACAGACTTGTGTTGACCTGGGTACTGTAGTTTCAGATGGGTATATTTTTGTTTGTGTAATGAAATGAAGTTCAAGACTGAGTTGAGGGTGCAGTTTAGCATTTGTCAAGTCAAGTCCATGTGAATGTGTCTTATTAATGTGGTGTTTGAGGTGGGTGTGGGGATCTGTGAAGATAGATGGCTCAAGTGTAAGCATGGGTTAGCTTCTTTTTTCTGCTTGAAGTTTGGTGGTTGGCTATGGAGTTGCACAAATGGGAGAAGGTTAATGCTTTTGCATAAAATTGGGTGCAAAGTTGAAGCAGAATTGTACTGGGATTATTTTTGTTGTAAAGGTGTTGAATGCTTGAGAACTCCAGAATGCTTACCCTACAAAAACACATACATAACATTGCTTTACTTCTTGATCTGTGGTCACCTGTTAGATGTGGCTGGTATCCTGAGCACTGCATGAGCCACATATATAAAAGAAACTTTTACATAAATTTCTAAGCTGTAGCTGAAATCATGCTATAAACTGACCATACCCTACTATGGAGGATAGGAGCTAGAACACATGAATATAACAGAAAATACTACAGAACTATTGTTTTTATTAATATATATTAATATGTTCACATACACACAACTCTACCAGACTTCATATCCATACTTTACCTGTTTCACATTTCCATTTGTGGCATGCAACTGTGTCCAAATTAAATAAGAAAGTGTACGTCATAAAAATAATAATAAAAAGCTTAATCAAATGAAGGATTGGAAATAATGAAATATTATAACAATGAATGAGGAACATCATAAATCAAAGTGACATTTTGGTGCACAACTTTTAATAGTACCAAATATTTTTCATTTTCACATTAGTTTGCCATTTCTTACCATGCAAAATAGTGTCAAAAGCAAATATGAAAAAAAAGTGCCTGGCAACAAAAACACTCAAATCTCGTAAAACAAAACAAAAAATACTACCAAAACAATCTCACCTAAAAATGCTTGGTACTCAGTTCTTTGCAACAGAACTAGAGCCATCCCACTGAAAACAATCCATAACCAACCCCCAGCCTCCAAGTAAAAACAAAAACCTTATTGAGGATTCATACTTCAAACCACCTGTACTCATCAATCCCCACTACCCACATATATCATGATACTGACAAACCCTATTCACACCAGAATGTCCTGACAACCACTAAACAACCACCCTCCCAACCCTGTCTTAGACACCACTCCACCAGACATACACAGATTGAGGAATGAGTCTATGCATGAAAATCATCTAGTCGTCTAAGGCAGAGAGTGTACTGGCTTAGACAAAAAAGATGGGTGGATGGATAGTTTGTTCTTGGACTCTTAGGAAGATTATGATATCATTCCCCACAAAAGGTAGATTAAATGATTAGAGTTACAATCAGGGGAACTCTATTATTGGATTGAAAATTTCCTTACTGGAAGGGGACAAAAGATGCATATCAAAGTACTTTATAAAATTAAGTAAGAGCAACCAGTAGGGTCTAATAGGGCTCAGTCTTAAGAGTCACTACTATTCATGATCTATGTAAATGACTTGCCAGAAAGATTGAAATCATACATGAATATGTTGGAAAATGATGCTAAGATCATCAGAAAAGTTTGGAGTTAACAGGATAATGAAAACCTCAAAAGAGATCTAGACAGGCCCCATCTGTGGTCAAATACATGGCTAATGAAGCTCAACCCAAGTAAATGTTAGGTGAAGAAGAGGTGAAATATAAAGAGAAGGCATAATCATGACTATCGTCATGCACAAGGCTAATTGCAGGAATCAACACGTGAATGGAAATCAAAGGATGACATAATACTCATCCTATCCCTAGAACATCAAATCAAGAGGAATGTTAAGAAGATATATTATTCATTTGTCAACATCAAAACTGCATTTGAATATGTGGATATGGAGATGTTCAGAAAAGTATTCACAACATAGACCCAAACTAAAGTTAAAAGCACTAGTTTCATCACCCTACTTGAGGGGACACAGTAAGCTGCTGGAAGAGGTCCAGCTGCAGGCAACAAAGACCACCAAATATAAGGGAACCAGCACCTACAGAGAAGCTACAAGTTCCTGAATGAACATTATGATATAAATACTGACCAGTTCTTAAAAAACAGAAATGACAATACAAAGTGAGGACATACTGAGAAACTGTGGAAAATTTGATAAAAATGATGTGAAGAAATACTTTGTGTTAACTGACTTGTGGATACGTGGAACATGCTAATATAAGATAGTTAGGAAACCATATATGCTGATAGTATAAATAAGTTTAAAAGACTGTATGATACAAATAATGATTATGAGATGGGTTCTGCATGTGTAAAACTCCTTCTCTGTACATAACAGAGAGGTAATTAGAGGAAGGTAATACTTTAAAACTTCTTAACTTTCTTTGGAAGCCTTTACATGCACATATTTTTAAAATCTTCATTTTCTACAAGACATGCAGAGTATCTGTATTTTTTAGAATAATTTTCTCAAATTATGAAAATCCTACCTCTTTCGTAATTCTATCCACTTCTGAGGTATTTGTACTTTCGCTTCTGTAGACAGGTCGTATCCCACCCATCCACAATGGGAAGTCAATCCCATATCCAGATATATAAAATAATATAATCACAAGCAAGACCACAAAAATTATTGTGGCTGGAATGTGATACATCACAGGAACATTGCCTGAAATTTAGATAACAAATCTTAGTCAAATATCAAGAGGAGAATTTTTCCATTATCCATCCATCAGTATCTATTCATAACTAAGACTTCATCTTCAAATATCAAGCAGGGTGGATTATAAACAGTCTCTCAACATTTCCTAACACTTGCACATGTCCAAACACTACTCGTCCCTGGACTTCTCTAATCAACTTTACATGCCTTCCATCTCACTCTTGGTCTTCCCTTGCCTCTTTCCTTCACTTCAAAAATACATACTCTCTTAATGTAAGTCTTTTCCACATCTATATTTTCACATGCCTAAACCATCTCAAAACTCCAACTATTAATTCATTAAACTTTTTCTTCTAAATTTTATTTTTTCATACTTGTTTGCCATTTCCCTCGTTAGTGAGGAGGCATCAGGAACAGACAACGATAAGGCCTCATTCACTCACACCCATTCTCTAGCTGTCACATGTAATGAAAAATAAATTTCTTTGTGTATTCCTTCCTTACTGAATACCTAAATTTCAAAATACTCTTCACCAGGGCTTGCATTCTCTAAAGCATTCAATGATCTCATATAAATTTTCATTTCCCATATAAAAAAGTAAGTTGAACCATACCTTCAGACAAATCCTGCAACATCTGTACACTTACATTCTTTTCTACATTACTTTTCTGCCTGCTACTCAACATTCTCTTCAACAAATCAACATTCATTTTCTAATCACCTCAAAAAATGCTTGTCATTAATATTCAAAATTACTAAACCTTTGATCTCACCATAAAACAATATTTAACATCCATACTCCTTTTCTCATCCAACTCTTGTTAGCAGTCATTTATAGTATGTAAATTTCCTTCTCAAAAATTCAGTGTGTTCTAGAACATTATCCTTTAGTCCTTATTTCTAATTAATTTATTAAAATAGCTAGGTTTGCATTCCTCAACATCCCCAATTTTCACTCCACTCCATGTTTTTATAAATAAACTCACACCTCCACCTTTGACTTGTAATAAGCTTCTAGTTTACTTTCTTGTTTCCATTTATATAAACATAGTTTAGAAATTTGAGC
>JAUTYZ010054923.1:0-12203 GCA_032273725.1 Panulirus interruptus | reverse complement strand
GTTTGGCCCACCCCTCACCATCACTGTGTAGTCTGGGCCACCCTTCACCATCGCTGTGTAGTTTGGCCCACCTCTCACCATAACTGTGTATTCCGGTCTCCTTTCTTAAAAACAGGTATTATGTTTGCCCTTTTCCATTCCCTTGACATTTTGCCTCTCACTAGTGACATCTTGAACAATAATTCAAGTGGTTTATCCAGCATATCTGCACACATCTTTAACACATATGGTGAAATTTCATCAGGAACATGAGCCTTTATGAGTCTTTTCTAGATATCTCAGTGATTTCCAAAACCTTCTCCCCACTTCTCACAGGTGTTGGGGTTAAAGTGTCCTCCACGCTGAAAACACTTTTTTGAACTTGTCATTTAGTTCCTCTACAAACCCTTACATCATCCTCTACAATTTTTCCCCTATGAAACCCTCAGCCCAACTGCTCCTTAACTGACACCTGACTCCTGATGATTTTAAGAAAAAGTTTTGGATTTTCACCAAACTAACATTGTATGACAAAACAAAAATCATATCAAGTACTTTCATTCCTTACATCACTAATATAAAGATGTACCTACTAGTACCTCATTTGAAAATCAACTCTATCAGTGAAAAAGTTTTGTAATAAATGTAATAAACTGTCTCATGTAATTTTTGCTGATATTCATATGTTTATATCACCACAGTCCTAAAGTGAATACCTGGCTATTCTAATAAGTGTGTACAACTGAATGTCATAAGCTTTTTAATTTCATAAAGGGAAGGCCTTTAGCTCCACTTTTATAAAAATCATAATTAAAAGGCATAAAAAAGCAAAATTGAATTTCGCAGTAATGAAAATGTAAACAAGTATCTTACACATAATTCATAGCCCATAAGAGTGTCAGGTTAATACTGAATAAGTAAAAACAGACTAATCTCACCTCACTAACCTAACCTACTCACTAAAAAATAAGTATAGTCAGTCAATTCAGCATAAAAAAAATACTTAAGGAGAGGTAAATCTGATATGTCTGTTCAGTGCATATTCAATTTTAGCCCAGTGTCATTCGTGCCAGTACATAAATTAGTTCCTTCTGTAATCTTACAAACATAATCTTCATGGTCCCTATATTGTCAAAAATGTTCATTCATATGCATATTTTGATAGATGAATAATTTTTCACATCACATCTTTCTAATATTCATAAGTTTAGCTATGCATAGCTATTTGTTTTGGATATTAAGTTATTCTTTCTGTAATGCCAGTGTAGTGTTTGGAGAATACAATGACAGTTGTGGAGCATAATTTGTGAAGGGTGTGTTGTTTATGAATATCATAGAAAAGTTGGGATCCCTTAAAGTGAAAGCAGGCAATACACTTATAAGATATCAATAGATCCTATCAAAACCTCAGTATCACCCAGCAACCGAAATGATGATACTAACATAACAACTTTTAATTTGTCTGTTGCTGGGGGACGCATGGTCACTTACCATGTCATCTGTTCGTTGACATCTAGAGTCATTTGCATGGTGCTCAATCATAAGTGTGACTGGCATATATTGAATAGAATACTGAATATCAAAGGTCTCACTAAATTACAAAATCCATCAAAATCCATGAGGATTGCAGCATGGTCAGTGAAGTACACCTGTAATACCTATAATACTGTACAGGACTCAAATGAATAACGAAATCTTTGTTTATAGTAAACATTTTGTTACCTTTCTGTATTCATTTAAATGATCTTGTTTTGTGGCTTCGATCCCAATAATGCAATGCCATACTTTCCATTGTGTGCCAGTAAGCACTATACAATCTAACCTAACCTAACCACCCTATCTTAAAACTGCAGATATAAACATATTTTTCCAATATCGCGAGTATATCTGATCTACAGAACTGCCATACTCTTGAATTTCAGTGAATTTCGTTGTTTAGAGAATATCTAAAGTGAGGTTTTCATAGGTTCTGTAGGTTCTTTTTTTTTGCAAGTAAATTACTTTCGTTTTAACTGGCCGCACATTTTTTCTGATATGCTGCTATTGCCTTATTCAATGCCACTCAGTAAAATGCAATGCTGTCCATCATACTTTCCCCCAACCATTAGTATATTTTCACAATACTACACTGGTATTGCTGACCAAAATTACTTAATATTCAAAGCTAATAGCAACGTTGAGCTAAACTGATAAATAACCATCTATTCAAATACATGAACAACTTTATACAAAGTACTTACTTTTTCAATTTTGAAGAAATATTTCTATACTGTATTAGGAAATCATTTCCAACAACAGCAGACGACTCCATCGCTGTTCCAATTATGATAGATATGTCATTCAAACAAACTTTGCTTTCGAAAATAACAAAGAAAAATACATCAATGTATCAATATTTATCACTTACATATTTCACTAATAAGATTATATAGATTGTCTCGATTAAAGTGTGATTTTATTCTCTAAACATACTTTTACAACACCGTATATTATGACAATTTGTGATAGATGTAAACAAACCCTAGCCGAGCTCTCAAACCTCTGACCTGCACCAACATAGCAGCGAATTTGAGGTATATCACATACCCTCATGGTACTTTGTCAAAAAATGTAATTAGTTAGAGACATAAGTGTTTAGGATATCATTTAAGATAAGCCGTTATAGCCTTGACTTGAAAGTGGGTAGCAATCAGAGTTACGATTTAGTAATTTCTGTTCCTTAGAAACTGATAGGATGATAGCTTTCGGTTATCAGTTTTGTACCATTGTAGACTAATAAGTAAACCTATTAAGTTTTATCTTCAGTATGATTGTTCATTTTACATTATTAATGACCTGGTACAACCAGATATACACGTAAGGGGCTGAGACCAGTCCTTCACTGTGCTGATCTCTCATTCAGACCAAACCAGGTAACGATACGTCAGAACCCCAACATATGCCGAAATGTACCAGAATAATAGTGTTTGCCATCCAAATTGCTCAAGTTGCGTTCCAGTAAGCTAATAGAACAATGCTTGATTTAAAAAATGAAATTATAGGTAGCTAATTGAAGAAAAAATGACGTAAAATGTTCAGAGGGTTACTGTACTGCAGAAATAACATAAAAAAAAAGTTACACTTACTACAATGACTTAGACCGGCAGTGCATCATTAGTTGTTATTTTTTACTCTGGTAATACATAGTGAAGAGGACCATGAAGATCAGGGAATATGTGGGGCAGTTTATATATGTATAAGTAGGGGAACCCTTTTAGAAATCATCAGAATTTAGGAAAACAGCATCAAACTTACTAAACAGCTGAGATTAATCTTCATTTTCAATATTATAACCAAAGTGTGTGACATCCATGATTTCACTATCCTGCCAAGTGACAAAAATATAAGCAAACATGACACACAGTGGCTGGTAATGCTACCTCCCACCAATTCCCACAATCAATTATTCTATGTGGTCCTGAGCAACACATTACATTATCATTGGTATATTTCCTCAAAACATTGCAGTAGTTAGGGAAGATTAGGTGAGTTTTCAGGTTCTGTTGATTTGTGTGAGTATTTCATCAATTTTTCATTAATTAACCCCACAATTACCTAGATTTTCATAGCCCTCTCCAATATCAGATATCAATTATAAGAGGATGAAAGGTTAATGACACATTGGAAAATTATACAAACACCTGAATGTCAGTCAAAATTCTTTTATCTAGTTAGTATGAAGAACTGAGGTTTTAGAAGTTGTAAAAATTTTAATACTGTATATAAATTTATGAGGACATGGAAACACATGTTTAGAAATGATTGAACAAGAGCTTTGAAGTGAAATCAGGAGAAAATATATGAAATAAGAAAGAGAACAAATAAAATTTCTTTAGGATGTTGCTGTAGGCTTATTAGAGTGTATATTTGCTTTATAAATTTATAAATTCATCTAGTATTTCATTCCAGGATGGATAAAAGTGGATCATCTCAAAATGCAGCTATGGAGGCTTTGGCTAAGTTACGTCCAGATATAGACTTTGCCATGCTAGCAAAAATGGGAGTGACTCTGGATCCAGTAGCCTTGACAAAACAGCTAAGACCAGACCTTGATGTCAAAATGATGACAAGCAGCTCCTCCAGCAGCAAGTCAGAGTCATCACACTCTTACTCTGCTCCTCATTCATCACATGCACCATCACACTCTGGATCTCACTCTCACTCTGCTGGACACCCTTCTCAGCACCTCAGCAAATCAGATGCTGCTTATCTGGCTAAACTACAAGAAGCCAGTCTTGCTAGTGCTAATGCCTTGGCAAAGCTTGATCCTAATCTTCTTGCTAAACTAGATCAGACAACGTTGGCACAGCTTTCTAAACTTGATCCTGCTACATTAGCTAAGCTTGATCATAACACTCTTGCTCAATTAGTCAAAGCTGATGCATCAGCTGCTGCAGTTTCAATGTCCTTGAGCAAAGCAGATCAGGCAATGCTGTCACAGCTGGCTAAACTTGACCCTCACACACTTTCTAAGATGGATGCCCCTACTCTTAATCAGTTGACTAAACTTGATCCAATGATGTTAGCCAAAATGGATCAAGCAACCCTTGCTCAACTGGCAAAGTTAGACCCTCACACTTTATCTAAGTTAGATCAAGCCATGCTTGCCCAGCTAGCTAGGCACGATGCCCAAATGCAAGCTCACACTCGAGCAGCCCTCAGCAAGATGGACTCTGCCTCACTGGCTCAACTGTCTAAAATGGATCCACATTTGCTGTCTAAACTAGATCCCAACACATTGGCACAGCTCGCCAAATTAGATGCACATACATTATCAAAAGTTGACTCAGCCACTCTCTCTCAGTTGGCCTCAATGGATGCTGTTGCTATGGCTCATCTGTCCAAGATGGACCCTCACTCATTGTCTAAAATAGATCCGGCCACTTTAGCTCAGCTGGCAAAAATGGATCCACACTCACTGTCTAAAATGGATCCTA
Source organism: Panulirus interruptus (assembly GCA_032273725.1). Taxonomy (NCBI): domain Eukaryota; kingdom Metazoa; phylum Arthropoda; class Malacostraca; order Decapoda; family Palinuridae; genus Panulirus; species Panulirus interruptus. The sequence continues at coordinate 7,248 of JAUTYZ010054923.1, read as the reverse complement.
CCATGTTAGCACAATTAGCAAAATTAGACCAGCAAACTAAAATGAACAATGCAGCTTTAGCACAGCTTTCCAAAATGGATCCTCACAACCTCTCTAAGAAGGATGTGCCATCTTTAAATCAATTCATGAAAATGGATCCTCATGCCCTTAGCAAAATGGATCCAAACATTCTTGCTCAGCTGTCTAAGCTAGAGGCACATGCAAAAATGGATCCTGCTACTTTGGCTCAACTTTCAAAATTAGATCCACATGCAAAAATGGATCCTGCTACCTTAGCCCAACTTGCTAAGCTAGATCAGCATGCTAAGATGGATGCTGTTACTCTGGCACAACTCTCCAAGTTGGAAACACATGCTAAAATGGATGCCTCATCCCTAGCCCAGCTGTCAAAACTTGACGCACATGCTATGTCCAAGCTTGATGCCCAGTTAGCACAACTAGCAAAACTGGACTCTCACTCTCTTTCCAAGCTTGATGTGAACACCCTGGCTCAACTGGTAAAGTTAGATCCACACTTATTAACTAAATTAGACTCTACTGCTTTAGCCCAGCTTACAAAATTGGAAGCCCAGCAAATGCAAGCAGCAGCAGCTGCAGCTGGCTTATCAAAGGCAGATTTGGCAGAACTTCGAAAATTGGAAGCAGAAGCTTTGTCTCGTTTGCAACCAGCAGATTTGGATGCATCTTTATTAAGTCCAGCAACTGCAGGTCTTAACACCAACAGTAGTGCAAGTGCACATGGCATGTCTAAGTATCAGCAGCTGTTAGCTGTAATTGAGGAAATGGGCAAGGATATTCGTCCAACTTATGCTGGGAGTAAGAGCAGTGCTGAGCGCCTCAAACGTGGAATTGTTCATGCTCGTATTTTGGTTAGAGAATGTCTCATTGAAACAGAGCGGGCAGCACGAACATAAACATTACCTTTTCAAAACATTCATTATTTGTAGTGCGATAATTAAAGTGAAGTTCTCGAGATATTTCTAGGGTAATTTTTCAGGTCATTTTTTTTTTCATTTTTTGGGCAATATTCCAATAAAAACAGTTGAAAATGTACCCACATCTACTGTAGAAAGCCTCTTGATTTGTAGTGGATAACATATTTAATTCTGTAGTATCCCTCATGTTTGAATCATTGTCTTCTTGTAATGTCAGGTTTGATAAGCAGATAAATAACTTAGCTCTTGTAGTGTCAGGTTTGATAAGTAGATAAATAAACTAGCAATTAAGGTTAGGGTTACGGTAAATCTCCTTTATAAGAATGTAGGTGAGGATTACCAGGTCATCTCTTGTCCCTTAGCCTTTCTAATTTTATTTTGTAGTATCTTGTGGATCAACTTTTGAAAGTAATGTAATATGATGAAGTTAACTTTTTATGTAATTTTCAGTAACATATTACATTGTTCCATACAGAAACATGCTATGTTATTTCATCAAGAGTAATACAATGAACCCTAATTAATACTGTGTAGCTGGTACTGAATCATTTCAAATTCTATAATTCTTCATTACTTCATCTGAAGTAAAAAGTTTGTATTAGGACCCAAGCTCAATGTAGATTTTGTGATGAATGGATGTCGTACAAGATTACACTTTAGGTGAAATGCAGGTGTTGAAGTGAGTTACATGATAAAGGAATGGCTGTTAAATTCAAAAGGACAATATTCCAGATTGAAGTAGACATTTGGAAAGGGTGGATATAGGAAAAACTACCAAAAATATTGTACAGGAGTGAGGTGACAGAAGAACAGGCAATTATGTAAGAGAGAGATTAACAAGTTTGTAACTGTGTGAGAGAATCATAATATATAAAAAGGAGCTATGTAATGGGAAACATCATGATTAATATGGGTAAATCATTATGACTTTATAATGTAAACAAAACTATAAAAAAAAATAAGTTGAAAAGTACACCTTAGATTTAATGATTGTTATGCTGATTACCAGGGTGATTTTTGATGTTTGTTTGGAATATCATTCATTCATGTATTTCATACTGTGGTATACAGAAATTTTCTCTTTGTACTATGTAAGCTTTTTTCTGCATACACAGTAAAGTAGTGGAAAGTAAACAACATAGTTACATCTTGATATGACAATGTTCTTGAAGTACATGAATCTCAAGTACTATCTTAGAATTCTTAAAATAGCAATAATTCTTATTTCTTGACCTGATGCTTCAGTGGTGCCTACCATAAAGATATTCATGCATAATGTCTGGGACCATGGTTTAGTTATTGATTTTCTTTATGTTTATATATTTCAATAATTTCACTAGTAGCACTGAAAATCGAGATAGCAACATGAAAGACATAAGCTTGTCTGCCACAAAAAGAAAAAATCAGGATATCACAGTGCAAAAACATTATTTTTTTATATAAATAGTCTAGTCTGCCACAAAACATAAAACATTCTGGATATCACAGTGTAATAAACATCGATTTTCTCTATATCCATTTGCTTATCCAATTTTTGTAATGTAACTTCAGCAACAAACAAACAATGGCCTCATATGCACACATTCACTCTAGCTGTCTTGTATGATGTACTAAAACCAGCACCTACCATCCACAGCTGGTTCACTCAGACTAGGTTTACCTTGACTGCTTCAAATGCCATGGTTCAACCCGCTGGAGGGGATACTTCATAATTCATTCTATCCCATCTGTGCCTCCTACTCTCCCAAATGTTCAAACCTCAGTATCCTGAAGCCTCCACTTCACTCCATCCTTCCATCTTCTTAGCCTCCACCGTCCCCTGGCTCTCTCCACTTCTGAAATATAGATCCTTTCAGTCATGCATTCTTCACTCCTCCTTTCCATGTGTCTGAACCATATCAGCACATTTCTTACACAATCAACCCACCCCACACCACATATAGCACTTAGGCATTTCATTGCCAATACATCCAATCTTCCTTTCCGTTGCATTCAAGGCCCATGACACACACTGTTAGGACTTCACTGACCTCTTCATCCACATGCTCCTTAATGCATCCGGGACTTTAAAACATACTTGAAACCCATGACTTGCTTCTGCCTACATGGTTCCAACAGCTTTTACATGCATTCCCAGGTATACAAAGCACTCCACTTCCTGCATGTTCTTTCCATTTATACTTACACTCAAAACCTCAATAATTTTCACATTTGTTCTCAATTTTCTCCTTTCATAGTCTCCCCTACTCTGTCACCAGCTTCTAGAAGTTTAATAGAGTGTGGAGGGAAGGGGCATCAGAGATATAGTTATATAGATAGATTAAAGTATTAGTCAAAAGGAAACCTCTAATGGAGGAAATTAAGTAAATTTAATAAATGAAAATTATTTTTCCCGGCAGGATATAAATACTTAGAATGCTGTAACTTTTGGATTATGATGTTACTATCAAAGAGCAAACTCACTGTTTTTATGCAGGAGTTTTAAAGAACTAAATATTAAAATATTTTCAATCCAAATCGATTTATCTTTTCAGTGTTTTATACACTGCTAGTAAATTAATAAAGATTACTAATGCTATGCCTATTGATATAACAAATTGGCTCCAGAATTTATCTCATTTTCTACAGTTTATTTTCAACATTGATAACTAATGCCATTATCATATATTAGCCAAAGAAAGATAAATGTACATGCACTGTATTTGTTTGGTTTTGTTTACTCTCCACTGCTGTTTGAGTATTGATATGCGAACTTTTTTTTGTACATGCAAAGAATTTTAATAAAAAATTGAGGTATCTGGTTTCTGTTATTTTGACCCCCTCACTATTCAGTTGTATATACAGGGGGTCCCCACAAAATAACATTCCATAAAACAACACTGCAATAGCAACATCCAAAGAATTAGTGTACAAATTCCTTAAAATGACACTAAAGTCTCACAATAGCGACATTTTTGAAAAAAAAAATCAAATGCTTTTTTATTAACAATGAAATATTTTAATTTATTTTAAGGTTTTGTCATAATGCCTTTCTTGGTGATATCAAAGTACAATAATACTAGATTCCTATCCCAGAAGCACAGAAAATCATTTGGAATCTTATTCCATTGACTTACAGTTACCTTCTTGGGAATGTCATGTTTTTCAGTCACAATGCATACCACAATGTTATCAAAGAAGAGCAAGATATGAATGAGTTGCTGGAGTCATTCTGCCTCACTTTATATTGTTGCAGATCCTCTCAGCTTTTGATTCAACTTCATTTGGTAGACGTTTCATATTTCAATTCCTTGACTTTACTATTATATTTTTCACTCAGGATAAGGAGAAAGAATGCTACCCTCATATTCCCAGCATGTTGTAGAAGGTGACTAAAAGAGGAGGGAATGGTAGACTAGAAACCCTCCCATCCTTGTAATTCAATCTGTAAAAGTGGAAATAAGAAGGAGCCCAGGGAGGAGTGCTCATCATCCCAAAACGCTCAGCCTTACTCTTTTACAAGACAAAAGTAGCCTATCCAGCTATAGATGGTAAACAGCTACATGAAAAAGGAGTAAACATCCTATACTTCATCTAGTGAAAAAATTTTATCTTCCAAAGTCCAGTGAAACTAGTTGATGATGCTACACACTCGAAGTTAACTATCAGCGCATGAAAGAAATGCAAACTAAGCATACGCAACAAAATCTATTTATTTCCTGAGTATTTTATACACTAATTTTATATTCTAAGTACATCATGTTATCATACTCTTGAATAACATATCTAATTTTTTTGATAACAGCTTTAACATCATCCTTTTTAATGTCACAATGCAACATCAGTCTGACAGTTGTTTCTGTGACTGGCAGCACCATGACAACTATCTGCTCACCCAATTCTTCTGTTTCCGAGTCAGTCACCTGGAAGGTTGAGACGGGTTACTCACCATTTCTAGATGGAGTTAATATATCTTTGTTTCCAAAATGACTTAACAATATTTTTACAAAAATCTTTGAACTGTTTCATAAATTGATTTTCTATAAAATTTTCTCATAAAAGGAGGTTTCAGAACTAACGGACTATGCAGATTATAGAAAAATACTTTCTTCCCATACTAAGTACTCGGATAATTTATTTCAATAAAATGAGTAACATTCTGTATACAAAAAGTTTGTAATTTTGGGATACTATAAAATAAATAGCACTTAAAAAGAATAGACTATGAGACCTGGGACTAAAATGAAAAGAAATGAAACAGGGTGATGCACTGAAAATGAACCTAACAATGATATGAGGCATAATGTAGGTTGACTGTGTAAGTAATGATACAGGTAGAAAGAGATGAAGCAGTGAGTGTAGTCTTACTGAGAGGGCCAATAAGTGTGCTGAAGTGGAATGAACATAAAGGATAAGAAAGGGTGACAAAGAGGACACATGTGTCAGCAGCAGAGGAAACAAGGGGAGGATAAGAACAAGAAGATGGAATAAAAGAAATTTAGGGGTATTAGGGCCTGAACATTCAGGAAGGTGTGAGATATATGTTAGACAAAACGTTTAGGAGCAATGTGGTGCATGGGGGAAGGGAGTAAAAAGCTGATGAAGGCTTGGAGCCTGGAAGAAAAAACAATGTTATCTTTACTACTTTTCTGTGAAACAAAGAAAATCTCAGACTCCTAACTTGACATAAAGAATGATATTTCAAATAGGAAGTTTTCCAAGATAGTATCAAAACAGCTTTACTCCTAAATTTAACATTTTCAACAAGAATCTAGGTTAGGATTAATGTTGACCATAAAAGAAGATCCCTAAAAAATCATATTTTTAAGCCTAAACGTACAATGAATTTCACAAAATATTCCTGAACCTAAAGCTGTAAGGCTGAGAGTTTTCAAAAGATGTTTTGAAGCCATATTGCCCATAAAGCTAATAGACAGTAAAAGATCCAGAACCTTTGCCAGCTCCTATATAGTCTGAGATGAGGAATTTACAGCATCCCTTAAAAAAAAAAAAAAAAAAAAAAAAAATCTCCCATACAAACACTGTTACATATGCAAGACACACAAAAGGACTAAGATGAAGATGAACTAAAAAAAAAAAAAAGGCACATCTACATACATTAACTGCACACAATCACACCCAAAAAATCACGTGTATAAACACACATTTAAAAAAACACAGAAACCTACACAATAAAACCAGAGATATACTATACATACATACAGAGCAACACATACAAAAGCACCATTACATACATAAAAAGAAACAAAAACAAACAGGCACAGGCACACAAACATCAGGCAGAAATAAGGGGGGGAAACTTGTACGATGGAGAGAAGATCATCTTCGTGGGAGGGAACAAAGGATGCATGTTAGAGGGGCATTTTCCAAATGGGTTGAGGTAACCAGAAGAGTGCCACAGGATTTGCTTCTGCAACCATTACTCACCTTGATCTGTTAATGACTTGCCTGAAGGTATGAAATCCTACCTGAATATGTTTGCAGACTACACAAAGGTTAGAAGGATTGCATCAGCTTACAACGGGGCCTAAAGAGACTCCAAAATTGGCATGAAATATAGTTGATGAAATTCAACCTGAGCAAATGTAAAGTAATGAGGATGGGACAAAGCAAAAGGCAGCCTCAATATGATTATTATCTAGCAGGAAATAAGCTTCAGGATTCTGTATAAGAAGGAATTTGGAGTCAACATCATCCCTAACCTTTCACCGTTATCCCATATTACGAGAATAGTTAGGGAAACAAACTGCCCGGTAGCAAATACCTGAATAGCTTTCATATAAATGGGTAAGGAAATACTGAGCAAGCTATTCACATGCTACATAAGACCAAAACTTGAATATGCTTCTCAGGTCTGACCACTGCATCTACAAAAGTAGAGAAAGCTCATGGAGAAGGTCCAAAGGATGGCAACAAAGATGGTGCCAAAATTATGAGGGCTAAGTTAGAAAGAAAGGCTGGAGGCTTTGGATTTACCCACCTTGGAAGAGACAAAAGTCAGGTGTGACCTGATCACAACCTTTAAGTTTTTAAAAGAGACTGATGATGTGGACAGCTAACAGTTCTTCAATAGCTGTAGAGATACAACAACAAGAAGATATAACATGATTTTAAGTTAGAAACTTGTTAAAAGGATGTAAAGAAATACTTTTATAGTATAAAAGTGTTGCATGAATGGAACAGAATGACCGAGGACATGGTTAATGCAGTCAGCATACATAAATCTAAAAGTTTGTATGATAGTAAAGAAAGTTCAAAACATGAAGGGTCCCATGAGTGTAAAACTCCCTCCCTGTACAGTACAAACAGGTAA
>JAUTYZ010054594.1:0-12210 GCA_032273725.1 Panulirus interruptus | reverse complement strand
CATTTGCAATGCACCAAAACCACAGCTTTCTATCCACAACCAGGCCCCACAGACTTTTCCATGGTTTACCCCGGCTGCTTCACATACCCAGGTTAACTCCACTGACATCAAAAATATATGATGTTGATGACAAGCGTTTATGAGTTGGCAACAAAGGGCTGCTTGGCATCCCATTAAGGCATTTAAATTTTTTTTACACCCTTTACAGTTTCTTCATTGTTGTGAGTGTGTGTGATGTATTACAGTTCGTATGTGAAGATACATAGTGTTTATGAGATGGCAATGTAGGGCTGCTTAGTGTCCCCTTAGATCTGGCTGTTTATTTATTTTTTTCATGCCCTTAGCAATTGTTCACATTATGAGTGTGAAGAGCAAGAAATCGGTTGTATTTGGTGATTATGCCATCTTTCAGGCATTACCCATAGATACTTAATTCTTATTTTTTTCTTTATCTGTTTCCCCATACTATTAGATGTTTTTAGGAAATATTGATGTCAGATACAGAAATTGTATGGTTTTACTTTGTTAAAAGAGTAGCAAAAAAGAGCATGTTACTATTTTCATATTTGATTGGAGAACTGCCACTCCTTGGGAATGCAGCTCTCACATCTGGGTTGGTTCTAGCTCTGCATCCTCACTTGACAGAGTTGAGTCAAAAGTGGTCCGACTTATAAACTCTCCCAGGCTAACTTTAAAAACGTTACCCACTTGCCCTACACCACAATTTGGTTCGCTTTCCTTCTTCTATAGGTATTACTTTGGTTTTTGCTCCTGAGAGCTGGCTGCTTTCGTTTCCCTACCACCAGCTAGACCATGCAATACTCGGCAAACTGCTGCGGCACAGTATTACTGTGGAGCCATTAGCAACTCAGATGTGGGCTGTTTTGATAACTGTTTCTTTCCATACACTTTAAAGCTTTGAAACTCTTTACTCTCATGTCTTTCCCGATAAGTACAACCTGGCACAGTTTAAAAGACAGGTTTTTCACTTCCTGCAAATTTTGTAAATACTTTCCCATGTCTCTTCTTTTTCCCTTTCATTAATCATTGTATTTCAATTAAGGCCCGGTCTTGACATGGACTTTTGTCCGTGATTGGAGCCTCCAACATAAAAAAATAGACATAGTTGTCGTATATCAACCTTCCTCTTCACCATTGCGATGTTAACAGTGTTTTTTTATGGTATAATATATGGACCCAGCCATTGGAAACATTACATAGATTACCATATGGTACTTTCCAATCACAGATCACCCTTAAACGAATGTACACAAATTTAAAATGTTTTGGGATGTATCCCTCCCAGCAGTAGTAAACAGCTTGAAGCATTCAGAAATATATATGTCCCATCCGTATTGAAAGGATTAATTCTCATGGTCGTTACTTCTAGCAGAGAAATGTTTTTTTCAAACTTCAGAACCAACAGTTTGTTGAGAAAAATGCACTATTTATAGTTAAGCAGTAACAATTAGAGTATTTTCTTGGGAGACAGCCATAAACAAAACCATGTTTTCAAACAATAAGAACACCAGTTTTATGTAAAACCTTAACATATTTCATCTCTGGTCTGTTTCTGAGTCTGTCTTGTAATGATCCAAATGTGGAAAAATAGACTCTAAACTGAAAATGAGCTACAGGAAAACACAGGAATATGCTGTTGCCAGATCTTTTGACTTGTGCTTTGTACTTATTCACAACTAAGCACACTTTTACAGGAGATAGTGAATCTATCGCTTTTGGGGTTAACTTTGATATGGGATTCTCCTCTGTATTCCCAGTGGATAAAGTTAGGAGTGGAAGCAGGTAATCATTAATAGTCTTCTTTAATTAGGCAGAAGCTTTATGTGGTATTAGCTTACCATCTTTGGATGGGCTTATTAGGTAACAAGATGTGTAGGTTTCATTTAGTAATGGTAGTGTTTTTATACTTAGCATTTTAAAATCCCTTCAATGAATTTGAGTTCTGATATATTTGAATCTTGTATTTTGAAGTTTTGTGATAACAGAAATAAGCAGGAAATGGATGAAAAAAGTTAAAATAAATATTTCAGTACTGTAGTACTAAGGTGCCACTGAGTATGCATTATGGAAGGATCTCTGATTGTATTGCTAATTTTAAGTATTCAAAAGTTCATTTTAGCATATTCATATAAGGTTATTGGAAATCGGGGAAAAATTTATGGATACTCAAATATATTTTAAGATATGACCGTATTACGATCAGTGACCCTCGTGTTATCAGAATTTCCAGTTTAGATATATTTTAAAGACCTAAGTATTTTGTGGAAAAATGGCCCAGAATTTTTACATTAAATCCATTTTTTCACCAAAATCCAGGTTTTCTGTAAAACCCAGGTCAATTAGGTGTATTTAGATTTTTTGTATACACGTATAACCTTGGTGACATTGCTCTACTGACACAAAATTGGTCCCATGTTGCTACTGAAATTGAGATAGTCATTGCTCAATGAATGCAGTTATTGATTAGGTGAATGCAGCCACTTGATTGGCTGAATGCCTGTGAATGTGGTCACTTAATTTGCTGACCACCAGTGAATATGGTCACTTCATTGGCTGATTATTGTGTCAGATGTCACTAGCGCCCACAACTGGTTTCGTGTTGTTCCTTCATCTCACTACTTTTGCATACAGATGTACATTTTTATTTATGATAAAGCATGCTAGATTTGAATATTACATTTCACAAGACATCTTTGCTTGCGGATCATGCTTATGGGTATGATCTAATCAGATGTGCATGTACACCAAATACAGTAAAGATTCTGACCAGATTCATCAGGCATGACCTGTAGGTAAAAGAAGAGAGGCATTAGAGGACCAGGGTACCATTCTAATAAGTCACTGGCCTATAGATTCTTGGATTGTTGGTAAAATACAACTAACTGATAGTTGAGATTTCTTTAATCTTCTGCATAAATCATTGGATATTTTTATGGTTTCAGAAATGGTAGGAATGTGGCAGTTGATGTGCTTGGCCTTGCTGCCTGTGTTAACCCATGGGGAAGTATTTACAGCCATGACAGACATGAGCCATCTCCTTACTACAGAGGGAGAGATGATAAGAGCTGTTGAGAATTATATCATAGCTCAGGAAGAAAAACTGGAAAAACTTAAAAGGTAAGTTTGGAATAGTACATACCAGTTATAGATACAGTATTATTATATACATAGTATAACAGCAATATAGAACCTCAAACTGGGATCACAAGAAAAAAAGTCACAATAGAAAGTATTTTCTGTTTTATATGTAGGTCATTTTCTTTAAAGAAAAAATATAAAGACATACATTTACTTAAACACACACACACACACACACACACACACACACACACACACACACACACACACACACACACACAAACTTTGAATTTGCCTTTCTTGAGAGAGAAAAGAGTGAGGGGTGACCTGATCACATCCTTTTAAGAGTTTAAAAGTGATCGATGACATAGACAATGAATAGGTATTCAAGAGATGTAGGGATTTAGCAACCAGAGGACGTAACATGAAATTAAGCAAGAAACTCTTTAAAGAAGATGCAAAGAAGTCCTGTTACTTATAAAAGTGGTGGATGAATTGAATAGAATGATGACATGTTTAATTCAGACAGCATGCATAAATTTAAGAGGATATATGATAGCAGAGAATGTTTTAGAGATGGGGGCCCATGCGTGTAAAACTTCCACCCCATATAGTACAAATAGGTAATTAAGAATATCATACATGATACACCACTTGGAAAAAGTGATCAAGTAACGCTTAAGTTTGGTTATATGTTAAATGGGGATTTAAAAAGAGCATAGATAAGACAAGTTTTAGAGATAAAGTCATGGAAACTACATAGAACCTAACAGTTTCTGTGGTAAAATGAATTAGGAAATGGAGTTCACTAGCTTGTAGCCAGGGCATTGTGATGAGAGGTTCTGTGAAATTTAAAATGAAGTAGGAGCGTGGGTAACTCTAGCCTAAAATACAGAGGGAAGATTGAGAAAGACAAAGGAATGGTTCAATAAAAGGTGTAAAAAAGCAAAGAGCGAGATGTGCTGTGGCAAAAATATAGGTGGCGCTCATGCTAGCCAGCATTTATAAAGTATAAAAGAGCAAGTAATGAGCATAGCAGGATAAGAGAGGAGGAACAAAGAAACTTTGGAAAGACTGTTGGGGACAAGACAGGAGCATATCCAAAACTTTTGACCTGATTTCATCAGGGGTAGAGTCAGTAAAAGAGCAGCTACAGTCTCCAGGATTCAGAGGGAAGAGGTGTAGTAGGTGATGGAAGGATATGTGAGGAAATGAATAACAAGTTCATAAGTGTTTTTACTGTTGAAGACATTATAACCCTAACACCGAGATGGAATGGGGAGGAGTTCATAAAAAGCATTGAGATATTCAGGAGACAATAACTAAATACTTTAGGGTCTTGACCCATACAAGACTCATGGAACTGATGAAGATTTATGCTGATACACTAGCTAAACCACTTGAAAGACTATTCAAACCACTTGAAATACTATTCAAGATGTTGTTGGAGAAAGGCAAAGTGCCAAGAGAGTGAATAAGAGCAAGCATCATACCCATCTATGGGAAAGGAGACTAGGGAGAGTTACTGAACAGCAGACCAGTGTTCCTGATGAGTGTATTCTGTAAAGTACTAGGAAAGACAATCAAAAAGCAAATGAATGACTTCCTGCAGAGGAGAAATTACCTAAATGAAAGACAACACTGTTTCATATAAAGGAGGTCATGTGTAGTGACCCTCAAAGATTTTTGTGAGAGAGTAAGCTCTGTTTTGAACAAAATTGAAAACAGGATGAATTACTTGTATATGGACAGCCAGGAAGCATTTGACACTGTGCTGTTTGGAAGGCTGATTAAGAAGCTGGATAACCAGGAAGGAATAAGGGAGATTCCTTCACTGGATAGCAGATTATCATGGTGGAAGGGAACAAAGGATGCACGTAAGAGGAGCATTCTCAAAATGGGTCGAGGTTATCAATGGAGTGCTACAGGGTTTTGTTCTGGGACCATTACTCTTCTCAATGTATGTGAATGACTTCCTCAATGGTATAGACTCTTACCTTAATATGTATACAGATGATGCAAAACTCATGAAGGAAGTGAAAAGTGAGGAGGATTGTCTCTACTTACAAGGGGACCCAAGTAAATGTAAAGTAATGAGGATGGGACACAATGAAAGAAAGCTTCAGTATGAGTATTATCTTGCAGGAAATAAGCTGCAGAAATCTATATGTGAGAGGGACCTTGGAGTTATCATCCCTCACCTGTTGCCAAATCTCCACATTAGGGGTGTAAAGTAGACAAACTGTTTGCTGACAAATATTAGGATAGCATTCAAGTACAATACCTTAATTAAGAGATCTGAGTTACAGGGAAAGGCCAGATGTCTTATATTTGCCCACCTGGGAAGAGAGAAGAGTGAGGGTTGACCTGATAGCAACCTTTAAGTCTTTAAAACAGGTTAATAACATAGATAGTGAACAGTTTTTTAAGAGATGGAGGGTTAGAAAAGCCAGATGACATGACTTGAAATTAACCAAATAACTTGTTAAAAAAGGTGTGAAGAAGTGCATTTATTGTACTGTGTAAGAGTGGTGGATGAATGGAACAAAATGAAGATATGGTACATGCAGACAGCATATTGAAATTTAGAAATTTGTATAATAGTAGAGAATGTTCAGGAGATGGGGTCCCTTGTGTGTAAAACTCTCTTGTACAATACAAATAGGTAATTATATACATTACATATATACATACATACATACATGCACATATAAGGCAGGAGGTAGATAGACAAAAAATCTTTCATTATTTTTGGACTGGATGAAAATCATACATCAGATAGAAGGGAAATGAGAAAGAATGAAGAAGTGATCATTAAATATTACTTGAGGCTGTGGAATTACCAGACATAGTTTCAGCAATAAAGGGAAAGAGAAGAAATGGTCATTATAATCAGGACATGACATCCAGTTATGGTGACGTTTGCTTTGGAATCATCTACCCTGTAGGTATTCAGGCAGGCAAAGTAAGTTAGAATCAGAGGCTAAATTTAGTGGGGGTATTCATCAAACATGATATAGTAAGGGAAGAGAGGGAGAAAAGTGAAGAGTACCATCAGATGGCAAAAAATGGAAGACACCAAATGAGGCAAGAAGACAGAACACGCATCACCTCTGAAGACAGATCAGGAATGTTAGGTGATGATAATGTCAAAGTAAAAGTTATGTATACAAATGCTGATGGATTAGTTGTAAATGGCAAAAATCTTGAATTTAGGGTTCCTATTAAAGGAAATTCATCTGATATTGTTGGAGTTTTGGAAAGGAAGCTTATTAAAGAGATAAGATTTCACCTGTTCTACCTAAAGGGGTACATGATTGTAAGGAGGAAAAGAGAAGGCAAAGGAGGGTAAGGTTTGGCCTTCTTGATAAAATTTAGCCAAAAGTTTCAGGAGATAGCAAAAGATGGCCCATTCAGACTGTACATAATGGTAAGAGTAACTGTAGGAAAGAGATGCATAGTGTTGTTGATATTTTATAATACTCCAAAGAATTGCAAATCCAGAACAAATATACATTGATAACAAAGAGGGATCAGGATGGTACAGGAATGCAGTAAAACACATTTCTCAGAGTTTGTAAAGTTCTGATAATGGAAATCAATTAGAAAGAGAAAGACTGGAGGAATTTAGATTCTCATGGAGACTAAGTTTTCAGAGTGTATACAGGAAAATTTTCTATATCCGCACGTCAGAGAACATTACTGGACCTTATCTTCACATGTACTAGCATGGATATTGAGAATATTATTTATCATTCACCAATAGGAAAATGTGATCATGTAATGCACAAGTCTGACTATGTGGTAATTGTGGAAGTTAGAAGAGCAGAGGTGGGACAAGACCTAAAGAGGAGCTATGATTATAGAAACTACACAGACCTCAACAATTTCTGTGGCAAGATAAATTGGGAAATGGTGTCCAATAGCCAAGAACCAGGGCATTGTGGTTAGAGGTTCTGTGGTTTTTACAATTGAGTTAGGAACATGGGTACCTCTAGCCTCAAATGTGGGGGATGTCAAGAAAAAGGGAAGAGTGATTAATAAAAGATGTCAAAAAGCAAAGAAGCTTCAAGATTTCCAGTGGCAAAGGTATAGGTGAAACTCCATCAAGCCATCTATTGCTTGGTATAAGAGAGCAAGGAACAAGTATAGCAGGTTAAGAAAGGAACAAAGAAGATTTAAAAAGAATGTGGACAAATCTAAATTTGTCCTTAAATTCTTCAGAATAAATTGTCAGTCAAAGAGAAGCTAGTCAGGCTAAGGGATTCAGAGAGAAAAATTGTAGAGGATGATAATAGGATATATGGAGAACTGAATGATAAGTGCAAAGGTATCTTCACAATGGAAGACACTATAGCTCCAATACGAGTGAGTTGTAGTGGAGGGGAGGTTTTAGAAAACACTGAGATATCTAGAAGAGACATTAACAGAGTATTAAAAGGTCTTGATCATGGTCTCGATGAAATCTCTTTAAATACTGTGCCAGATGTCACTGGAGAGAGGCAAAATGCCAAGATAGTGGAAGAGGGCAAACACGAAACCTGTCTATAAAGAAGGGAGACCAGGAACAGGCTTTGAACTGCAGACCGATCTCGCTGATGAGTGTGGTCTTTAGGGTTCTGGCAAAAAATAATTAGAAAGCAAATGGATGACATTCTGCAAAGAAGAAATTACATAAGTGAGAGACAGTATGTTTTAGGGAAAGGAGATAATTTGTAGCAAACATCTTAGATTTCTATGAGAGAGTGAACTCTGTCGTAGACAAAAGGGAATGCTGGATGAATTATTTGTATCTGAACTGCCATAAAGCATTTGACACTGTACTGAATGGTAGGCTGATCAAGAAGCTGGATCACCAGACAGGAATAAGGGAAGCTCCTTCGATGGATAGATTATCTAAGTGGAAGGAAACTAAGGTCACGTGTCAGAGAAGCTTTCTTAAAATGGGATGAGGCTACCACTAGTGGGATGCCACAGGGTTCTGTTGTGGGACCATTACTCTTCTTTTTCTATGTAAATGACTTGCATGAAGGTATGGACTCTTACCTAAATATGTTTGTAGATGATTTAAAAGGTTATGAGGGAAGTGAAAGATGTGGAGGATTGCATCACCATACATAGGGACCTTGACAAACTCCAAAGTTGGTCTAGTACATGGTTGATGAAGTTCAACCCCAATAAATGTAAGGTGATAAGTATGGGTCACCATAAAAGAAGGCCTCAGTATGATTATCAGCTAGCAGAAGACAAGCTGCAGGAGCCTGTGTGAAAAAGACTTAGGAATCAACTTTATTCCCAGCGAGTCACCAGAATCCTACCTTTGGACAATAGTTGAGAAACCAACTGTCTTCTGGCAAATAATAGAATAGCATTCAAGTTTATGGATAAGGAATTACTCAGCAAGTTGTTTGCATCATACATAAAACCAAAACTGAAATATGCTTTTCAATTTGGTCACTGTCCTTAAAGGAGCATGAAGAACTAATAGAGAAGGTCCAAAGGAGAGCAGCTGAGAAGGTACCAGAATTAAGAGAGCTGAGCTACAGGGAGAGGCTAGTGGCTTTAAATTTTCCCACCTTGGAAGAGAGAAGAGTGAGGGTTGATCAGATCACAATTTTTTTTTTTTTAACAAATTGATAATGTAGACAATGAACAGTTCTTTGAAAGATATAAACTGAAATTAAGCAAGAAATCTTTTAAACAAGATGTTAGGAAGTACTTTTATAGTATGAGACGGATGGGTGAGTGGAATAAAATAACATGATTAATGCTGACAGCATACAGAAATTTAAGAAGTTGTATGGTAGAGAATGTCCAGGAGATGGGTCCCCCACGAGTGTAAACTCCCTTCCCATACAGTACACATAGGTAATTACACATAGGCATTGCTTGATTCCACCTGCATGTGGTTACGCTATGAGAGAAAAGTCACCTCCGTTGAGGTTGTATCACCTTCAGTGGATCTATATATCTATTTGTCTTTATATCTGATTTCCTTTCCCTTCAGAAACTCCCTTGTGGGGGTGGCCATGGCAAAAGAGTCTCCACAACTGATGAACTTCAGTGCTGTTTCATAGCCTTTAGTTCCTTGTCCTTAACAGGCCAGTGGCAGAGGACAACTCTAGCACAGTGTTTTCACAGGCTCGTACCTAATGTTCCTACCAACTACTTCTGCCTAATGTTCCAACCCACTAATCTACCTAATGCTCCTTCCTACTGATTCTTCCTAATGCTCCTGTCTAATGTTCCTACCTATTACTTCTACCTATTGCTCCTACCATTTTGTCAAAAGGCATATCTACAGATATGAAGAATGAGTTGTGTGAGTTAATTGTTGTCAAGTGTCATGTGTGACAAAGAGAGATTGTATGTTTGTGGACTTAAAACAGTCCATGTGTGGGTGAGGCAGAAAGAAAAGACAGCTACGTGGGTCAGAGGAGTGCATCTTGACAACAACTGAAGTGTTGGCTTACAACACAGCCATCACTAACCCTCCTAATATCCAGGCAGATAGTACCAGTAATATACCTCTCTGGTCAGTCGCTGCCTACCAACTTCAATCCTGTTGAAGAACTTCTCGCTCAAAAGAAGTCCATCTTTTCCCTGCTAATGCTTAAAACATTGCCTTGAAGCTGCTGTAAAAGGGGTCTTAGTGATATATAATTAAATAGAGAAAATATATACACTCAGTATATCTTTTCAAACTTCTTTATGCTGTCTGTATTCACAGTTTTGTAATTCATTTTATTCATCTAGTACTCCAGGGCTATAAACATACTTCTTTGCATCTTTTGTAACAAATTTCTTGATTAATGTCATGTTATGGCCTTCAGTCTTTGCATCTTTCGAAGAACTGATTGCTTTAGAAAGGAACCATTATTTTCCCATTAATTTTTTTTCCCATACTTATCACCTTTTCCCACGTTAGCAAGGTAGCGCCAGGAAACGGATGAAGAAAGGCACATCAACTCACATACACACATATATACATATACACACTTACACGTACATATACATATATATACATACGTACAAATACATACACATACATGTACATATATTCACTTGTACATAATTCATACTTACTTACCTTCATCCATTCCCGGCACCACCCTACCCCACAGGAAACAGCATTGCCACCCGCAGCGTCAGCAAGGTAGCACCAGGAAACAGACGAAGGAAGGCCACATCTGATCACATCCATACACGAGCTGTCATGTGTAATGCATCGAAACCACAGCTCCCTTTCCATATCCAGGCCCCACAGACCTTCCATGGTTTACCCCAGACATTGCACATTCTCTGGTTCAGTCCATTGATTGCATGTTGACCCCAGTATACCACATTGTTCCAGTTTACTCTATTCCGTGCATGCCTTTCACCCTCCTGCATGTTCAGGCCCCGATCACTCAAAATCTTTTTCACTCCATCCTTCCACCTCCAATTTGAATCCCGGTTTTCCTTGTTCCCTCCACCTCTGAAACAAAAATCCTTTTTGTCAACCTCTCCTCACTCATTCTCTCCTATGTTCAAACCATTTCAGCACGTCCTCTTCAGTTTTCTCAACCACACTCTTTTTATTACCTTTTCATTACTTACTCGATCAAACACCAAATATTCTCCTCACACCACATACTGTTCTCAACATATCGTTTCCAACACATCCACCTTTCTCCGCACATCCTCATTTATAGCCCATGCCTAGCATCCATATAACATTGGTGGAACAACTATATCTTCAAAAATACCCTAACCTAACCTAACCTCTCATTCCACACGTTCATCAAACCTCCCAGATCTTTCACCCCCTCATCCATCCTTTGACTGACTTCCGCTTCCATGGTTCCACTTTACCGCCATGTGCACTCCCAGATATCTAAAACACTTCACTTCCTCCAATTTCTCTCCATTTAAACTCATACCCCAACTAACCTGTGCCTCTACCTTGCTAAACCTAATAACCTTGCTTTTATTAACATTTACTCTCAACTTCCTCCTTTAACACACTCTTCCAAATTCATTTACCAATTTCTGCAGTTACGCACTCGAATTTGCCACTATTGCTGTGTCATCAGCAAATAACAAGAGACTCACTTCCCAGGCCCCCCTCATCCCCTACAGACGGCATACTCGACCCCCTCTCCAAGCCTCATGCATTTACCTCCCTCACCACCCTATCCATAAACAAAATTAACACCAATAGTGAGATCACACACCCCTGCCGCAGACCAACCTTACTTGGAGCCAATCATTCTCCTCTCTTCCTACACGTGCACACGCCTTACACCCTTGATAAAAAAATTCTCACTGCTTCTACCAGCTTACCTCCCACACCATATATTCTTAATTCCTTCCATAAGGAATCTCTATCAACCCTATCATATGTTTTATTTTCCAGATCTATAAATGCCACCTACAAATCCTTCTGTTTCTCTAATTACTTCTCACACACATATTCTTTAAAGCAAACACCTGATCCACACATCCTCTTCCACTTCTGACCAACACTGTTCCTCCCCAATCTGATGCTTTGTACACACCTTCACCCTCTCAATCAATACACTTTCATACAACTTACCAGGTATACTCAACAAACATTTACCTTTGTCCCACTTATCTCATACAAAAGCACTATACATGGATTCCACCAAATCTCAGGCACTTCACCATGATCCATATATACACTGAAAATCCTATCAAACCAATCAACAACAAAGTCATCCCATTTCTTAACAAATTCAACCATCCGTTCCAACCGCCATGACACATTTCGTCTTACGTAAGGCTTTCATCATCTCTTTCTTCACCAAACCACTCTCCTTGACTCTCTAACTTCGCATACCACCCCAACCCAAACACCCTACATCTGCCACCTTGTCATCAAAGTGTTTCAAAATAATCGCTCCAGCTCCTCCTCACTTCATTATTACCTGTTACCACTTCCCATTTTGTCCCCTTCACCGACGTTCCTATTTGGTCTCTTGTTTTTCGCACATTATCAACCTCATTCCAAAACATCTTATCCTCCCTGAAGATTACTAATATTCGCTCAACCCAACTCTCATTTGCCCTCTTCTTCAACCGTTGCACCTTCCTCTTGACCTCCTACCG